>JAANSP010003478.1:0-11248 GCA_036850745.1 Homidia socia
AGTGTTATTATTATTTTATGTATATGCCATTTGCTCATCTGTTTCCGCAGCTCTTTTCTTGTGGGATGCAAGAGAAAGTTGTTGAAGAAGAGGCGGTTGGAGTAGAAGTATACGGAATCACAAGCTCGTCGATAAAGTATTATTGTTGATTTTTTTATACATTTTAGTGCTTGTACCAGAAAAAGGAATAGTTGTAAATACAACGCCACTTGCTTCTTACATTTTTTCTGTCTCTGCAGGCATTGCAAGGACACAAGGTATATTGTTGGAATTGTTAAAGAACCTTTTTTTCTTCTTTCTTCTTCTTTCCATTATTATTCCTTTCACTCAATACATTCCAACACTTTTACTGCTTTCCCTTTTTACTTTCTCTAGTATTTACAACGGTTCAGAAAAGGGAAAGACTTTTGGGAAAAGATGGTCCTCTCTCTCTCTCTTTCTCACAAATCTATATACTATCGATGAAATTTGAAACGAGCATCATTCATCCTTCTTCTCTATTTTTCTTGGTGGCGATCCGCTGCTAAGATAGATATGAAGAAGAAGGTGAAGATGATACCCTTCCATCTATACACTCATATTGTGTAACAAGATGTAAGCGCGCACAATAAATAAAAATAAACGTACTTATTCTCACGCATGCATATGTATATTTTTTTACAAATGCAAGTAAAGCAGAGAGACAAGACGGCATGTGTACGTCCATGATGTTGATCCGTTGACGGCATCTCTGCACTACAAGAATATATTCGAACTTTCAAGAAGATGAGAATAAAAAATTAAAAATGGGTAGACCATCAACAGACACGTCCCGTTCGATAAAAAAGGATAAGTAAACAATTCGTCTTTGTTTTCTTGTGAGTAGTAAAAAATATGTGCGTGTATGAAACCAATCATCATACATGTACAAAAGACGGCATGTGTACGTCCATGATGTTGATCCGTTGATGGCATCTCTGCACTACAAGAATATATTCGAACTTTCAAGAAGATGAGAATAAAAAAATTAAAAATGGGTAGACCATCAACAGACACGTCCCGTTCGATAAAAAAGAATAAGTAAACAATTCGTCTTTGTTTTCTTGTGAGTAGTAAAAAATATGTGCGTGTATGAAACCAATCATCATACATGTACATCCTAGTGATATTTATATATGTTTATATTAAAAGAAGATTTTGAAACCGCTTTTTATGTACACAAAAATATGTAGTAAAAAATGTGCGCATTTCTGAGTGTGTATGTGTGTATGCAACTGCTAGCTTCTTTTTTTCTTTTCGTTATTTTTCTGCCTTTTTCCATCTACATCATCCTTCCCCATCGCCACAATCAACAGCCTTCATCTCGCTTCTCCAAAGAGAAATATAACTCTGACGATTTATTTTTCTCCTTGTGATAAATTGTAATCCGTTTCTCATGGATGTTATATGAAACCAATCATCATACATGTACATCCCATGATAGTGATATTTATATATGTTTATATTAAAAGAAGATTTTGAAACCGCATTTTTATGTACACAAAAATATGTAGTAAAAAATGTGCGCATTTCTGAGTGTGTATGTGTGTATGCAGCTGCTAGTTTCTTTTTTTCTTTTCGTTATTTTTCTGCCTTTTTCCATCTACATCATCCTTCACCATCGCCACAATCAACAGCCTTCATCTCGCTTCTCCAAAGAGAAATATAACTCTGACGATTTATTTTTCTCCTTGTGATAAATTGTAATCCGTTTCTCATGGATGTTCCCATTGTATCCGTCATCCTCCCTCTTTACTTTCTCTCTTTGCTTTGATAAGACCATATCTATCCGCTCTTGCTTTTTTTCTCTTTTTTTCTTTCCATCATCATTTTTTTCTCTTTTCGTTTCTACTGCTGCTTCAAATGTGTAGTAGCACTGCTCTCTAACAGACAGATACAAACGCTCCCAGTGGAAAAGTGTGTAGTGGTTGGTTTTGTTGTGCTGCTATCTCATCAAAAGGTAGTTGGTCCAGCAGTGGCAGCAGCAGTCTAGAGATTCCAAAGTAAAGCCCCGTAATATCCAAGGTTGAGTGTGTGGCAACAGCAGCAGCAGCGGTGGTGGTGGTATTGGCTATTATTATTGCTCTGAGAATACAATGCATTCAAGTGCTCCGCACATAGAGACATGCACACAGCAGTAAATTGAGAACAAAAACCGCAAATATGGCTGGTGGTGAGTTTGGATAAGGATAAAGTAGGCTCTATTAACTTGCCTGTCAATCCTCTAAAACCACATTTATGCTCTTTCTTCTCTCTCACTATCTCTTGCTCTCTTTCTCCATCTCATCGCTTCTCCTCTTGCTCCTCTCTCTTCTCTCTCTCAACAACAAGCCATTGCTATACTTTTATCCTCCTTTCCGACTAAAAAAGTACACACGCTTCTATCAGCTCAGCGTTGACATCTGATATTATTGAAGGACGATGGATGGAAAAGACGGTTGGAATCTTATCCGGCCGGATATTGAAATTGTTGCTACGGAGAAGCAGGCACAAACAAGAAAAGCAGGAATGCTATGACTACGCATATCCTCCGCACGAACTAGGTATATGTATGTACCCGTAGGCAAATGTTTGAAAATGTGAAATCTGCTTTTAATGCTGCTCTCTCCACACTTGTATACTGACTAATCCATATAACCCGCACTTATTTTCAGAATATATAAGAATTATTAATGCGGCGTGCTGATGCTATAGAGAGTTGAATGACATGAGTGGATGTTGTACAACATTTTGCCAGAAGAGGATTTTGTAAAGGTCAAAGTACACTTGGTAATTGCACGCAAATTATATGCGAGTTCCTTTCACAAGTTCGCTGAGGAGGAAAACGTGTGAGAAAAAACACCTCAGTAAATTATTCCCTCTCTCATTATTTTCCCCGGCGTTGGGCAAGTCAATAAATAAAAAGCCAAGTAGCCAACAGCTGTATTCATTAAACTACTTATTATTGTAGCTATGTAGTCAATCATGTAAAGTGTTTCCTGCTGCTGCTGCTTTAAGAAATAAAGGGGGAATCGCCACTGAAACACACACACATCAGCAGACAAACAAGAGTGTCAGTTTTCTTGCACGTAATATTTATTGCTCATAAACAGCATGCTTCCCTTTCCCGTGATGATAATGGTAGCAGGCGGCGAGCTAGGCTGGAAAAAGAAAAAGTCCAGTGGAAAAACAACAACAACAGCAGCGGCGTTGTTGTTGTTGTAAACATCTGTCGGTATTTTTTTTAGTTGGAAAAAATGTGGTGGCGGCCAATGTTGGTGTTTTATAGGTGGTAAGCAGTTAATAAGAGGAGAGTACAATTGTGTGTGTGAGGGAGGAAAAAGGAATGCATGACCATCCACCAACCAACCAAGTGAAAACGGGACTACACTTGTATTCCGCCGCATCTCGTTCGCCAACAAAATTTAAGAGAAAGAGGAAATTTTTTTCCGTTAATGTATAAACGGCCATAAATAAAGCTTAAAAGCTCACCAGAATGTCAACGTCGCCTTGCAGCAAAACTAGTCTTTGTTTTACATAAGTGTAGGCTGTTGTTGTTGCATGTGCACATAATAATTTAAATGAGTCTTGTAAACGTTATTGTTTATCATTATAATTATTTTACTTTATTTATTGTCCAGTCAGTCACCAGCGGTACAAGAGCTACTAGGACTCTTGCTACAACTTAATGACAGGGTCAAGAATTTCACTTGAGCGAAATTAATACAATTCCACAAAAACATGCATGCGCTCGTTCATACTCATACACACACTTGCATACAGACAAAGCAGAGAAACGTTGACTCAAGTGAAGTGAGTGTGTGAGAGTAAAGCGGAGAGGGCAAATGAAATGGAAAGAGGGAGAGAGTGCGCGCGGTCAACTGCCAACAGCAAAACAACATCCCATACTACAAACAAACTTGGTACAGAGAAACGACAAAATTGCCACAAATAATAATAACAATAATAAAAACAAGCGCAATATATTCCATCAAGCATTTTCCCTCCTTCTCCTCCTCTCCATTCATTACTCTGTTTGTTTGTGTTTTATCTTTCAATTTCCCAAGTCAACTTGAAAAGTCTACATGATATTTTTTCTCTCTCTGAAAAAAATAAATTGCATACAATCAACAGTGTACATTTAATAACAATATTCCACCAGTGAGCTCTTGTGAGCAAACAAAAAATTTTCAAGTTGCGCAAGTAAAGCGAAACCCTCCAAATAAACACATATTATACCAAACCAGCAGCAGAAGCAGCAACGTATAAAAAGCACACACAATTGAATACCGCCTTCCACATTTTTTTTGTTTTTGATTTGTCATGCATGCCCACCGAAAATTTTTTTCCCTGTGATAAAGCAAATTTCATCATTGTCCTATAGAAAAGCAATATTATATAATATCCACCTATTATGCTTACAATGTCCATTATTTCCATTCCAAACTAATAATAACAAATCTGAAAACGTAACATTTTGTGATTTTTCTCTCTACCCACATATATATTTGTACATGCATGCATGTCCTTATTTTCTCCGCAGCAGCAGCAGCGCACTTACAAACAGAGACATTTTTGTCCAAACACACAAACAACTAATCTAGAATTTTCTCGTGTAAAAGACGGAGCGAGAGAGAGAGAGGAAAGCAATTTGATTATGTTTTGTGTGAGGAGATTTGATTTACGTTCTGCTCGTACAACATGCTGCACGTAGTAATAATGAACGGAAATCTAATATTTGTATGATACATTTATAATTTAGTGCGCATTGCACCAACCAAACATTGTGTACGTATTTAGGTACATTTTGTACCCTTGTAAATACCAAGAAAAAAAAGAAAAGGAAAATCGGCTGTTGTATTTGTACCAAAGTACATTGTAGTTTGTTGTCGTCGTCGCAATAATGGGATGAACGAGGAATAGGACAAAAAGGACGACCAACCAACACCAAAAAAATAGTAAGAGAAATAAGTGTTGATGACGATGTTGGTTGCCGGTCGTTGCTACGACTTGTTTTTTTGCAATTGAAAACCAAGGAAAAATATAGAAATGGTACTACTACTTACTACTACTGCTTACTCCATTCTTTCTGCGTCTCCCACTTTTTTGGCTCTGGTCAACTTTTACTTTTCTCTTTTGATCTGCTAATGTCATGCATTTAGAACATGGATATTTTTTTCTCCTTCCCCTCTTTTTGGACCACCCAGTTGTACTATGGCTGTATGCAATGGCGCTGGTATATATAATACTGCTTTTATTATGTAATATTTAATAAGAAGGCTAGAGGAACAAGGGAATATAGAAATGGTCACAATAGGCGTAGTAGAATGCTGTGTGTGTAAGCTGCTTCTGCTGCTGCTGGAGAGAGCTTCTTTTCTTTCTCGCTGACTGAGTTGGCATTAATTCCTCGGCTGTCATAACCATTTTGCAGAGAGAGCAGGCCAGGCCATGACACCATTATTATTGCTATGAGTTGTAGTAGAAGTAGTAGTAGTGGTAGTGGGCTGCTGTAACTACTACTAAGAGAGCAGCAGTAGTAGTAATAGTAGTAACGGTGGTCGTGGTGTTGAAAGATGTACATTTTTTAGCCAAAGGAAAATCATATGTGGATAGGCTGTAATATAATAAATGTGTATATTTAATAATGCATAACAAAATATTATAAAAAGTAGATGGATATTATTACTTTACAACATTTTCTCAATTTTTCCATTGGAGAGCTTTGCTTCACACAGGCGCTTATACGAATGAATATACTATCACGTATATGAATATTTCTTGTTCACCAAACAGGATTTTTTCTTTCTGTTTTATCATCATGGCCCTTCTACCATACTTTTTAGTATTAGGCTCGCTCTGGGCATGCATGGGTCAGTAAAAAGTAGGAGCAGTTGAAGAAAAGGAAATAAAATGCAGAAGAGGGTAAAATAATGTGCATGATATGCCTATAGAAAGTTGTTTCGACATGAGAGAAAAAATGTCATAAATGGTGTGTGTACGTTTAAAAGTAGCCTTCAACCCAATTTTTAAACGGAAGATCAATAAACAGTTTTTGCAAGAAAAAAATAGTATATAAACTTACTTGTATAAAAAATTTCAAAAAGTATATATAAAATGCTTACTTTTACTTGTCTCTCCGCACGCATGAAAATCTCTCTTTTTGCGTCCATTCAAAAAGTAGAAAAAAATTGGAGACAGAAAAAGGAGAAAAAAGGGGATCGAGAATTCAGCTATTGTGTTAGTAAAAGAAAAGGAACAAAAAATACGGATAGATATTTCAACCAGCTTGATTCGTAGGTGGTGTCAAATGAGGCATAAATATATAAATGATTCTGCAAAGCCATTTGTTTTCTGGGAAAAAGGAATGGATCAATGAACGGTTTGAAGGTGGAGAGAGGAAATAAAGTGGAAAAAAGGGAGAAGAAGCGGAAGGAAAAGTCCTTTTTCTAGACACTGCCATTTCTCTCGCTGTATATATATATTAAATGTATAAATAGTTATTGGTTATTATTGCAAGTAAAAGAAGTGGTGGCAGCGATGAAAACCTGGACTGACGAAAATGTCGTGTTAGCAGCATCAGCAGCAGCAGTTGGTTCACACAAGCGAGATCACAAAATGTTAGAGAGGAAGAGGACGAAACATGTGGTCTCATAATATGAAACAGATTTAACTCGCTAGAAATAATAGACTAGCAATTAAATAAAAGGCAACTGGTTCGTTTTGCTTGAAGCGAGTGAAAAACCACCACCACCACACCACTGCCTCCTTCTCCTCCTCCTGCACATTTTTTTCTGCTTTTGTTTGATATAAAAGCCGAAAAATGTATATTTTCTGTGTATACACCTCTCTATACGTTCTTAAAGGAAAAATATTTTGAGCCAAAATGCAAAAGGAAAAGTTGCCTTTATTATTATTATTATCAGGAAAGTGGACTAGTTCCAAAAATGGTTGGAGAATGATGGAGAGAGGAATTCTTTCTATTTGACCAAAAACCCAGCAACCATGCATACCATGGAGTTTGCCTTGTTTCTTGCTTGCTTCCTCATCATCATGCTCAGACCTGTGATGCTGCTGGCTGTGCTGCTGCTTCTATCATGCGGTAGCCGGCTCTAAGCGCGGATGGAAATAAGCGCGGTGGGGTAAATAAGCGCGGATGGAAAGAAGCGCGGTTGAACGGAGAGAGGAATTCTTTCCATTTGACCAAAAACCCAGCAACCATGCATACCATGGAGTTTGCCTTGTTTCTTGCTTGCTTCCTCATCATCATGCTCAGACCTGTGATGCTGCTGGCTGTGCTGCTGCTTCTATCATGCTACACTTTTGATATTAATTCATTCATAGTGGTATGTTTTTTTTGAGAAACGTTCGTACGTGCTCTTGTTCCTCATTGTGGATGAAAAAGGAGGAAGTAAAGGCTAATGTGCTGGCGATAAAATATGCAAGGCCAAACGGGACACATACAGCAATTTACTTGCTCTCTCTCTCTATCTACCTACCTATCTGTTTCCGAATAACATGATTTTGAAGTTGTGTAACATTTTATTTATTTATTTATTATTATTATTTTATTACAAGCTTCAAAACAAAAGTTTGCCACAACTCTTATCAAATTGGTTCATCTCTTGACGTGCATTTGCTGCGCAAATAATAATCTTTCTGCTTTCCAGTTTCAAAGGGAACGAGCCAGTTGATGATGATGACGATGGCAACTTGAAACTGAATTGGATTACTTCAAAATCCGGCTGCTAATCATACACCAGATAAGCCACATATTCTTTTTTTAACAGTGCTGCTGGTGGTGGTCGTGAAAGCGTGGCTTGCTCAGGTATTTCTTTATTAATAACAGCGGCAGCAACAACAACAAAGTTATTTTATTGCTAAATATTTTTGTTGGCTTGTCCTTTGTCAATGTTGCAGTCTGAAATTGGATTGGCCTCTGGGTGGAATGAGGATGCAGAGAGTGGGAGTGAAGAACAAGACACTGGCAACATTTTGCATTAAAAGCGCACATATTTATTAAATGATAAATGTAAGCTAAAAGAAAGAGAAAAGGGGTCTGTTCTACTCCACTACTCTTTTCTCTTTTACAACAAAAACAAGAGCATCGTCATCGTCATCATCCTCATTTCTCTCTCCATTTTGCCTCCGGATCTCTGCTTGCTCTACGACTCTGCAACTGTTTGGTTCCTACTACACAGTATGTTCTTGAACGACAAAGACGATTAGGTAGTTCCTGTTGTTTTTTCCACTCAAACTGGCGATGCTGCTCCTGTTCTGTAATAGCAGCAGCAGCGTGATCACAAAGAAGAATGGCCCAAGGAAATATCCAGTGTGTCACAGTTATTATTATCCAACAATTCCCAAGCTACTACTATTGCTCATGCTGCTGCTGCTGCTACCTCTCACAAAAACGAATAGACATCCTCCACAACAGCAAGAAGAAGAAGAAGCAAACAAAAAGCCAATATAAAATGATTAGTGATCTCTCTCTCCCCCATGCTCGGTGGTGGCGGTGGTGCCGTTTAAATTATGAGAATTGCCTCTGTTGGCGATAACCATCAGCCCTCATTTACAATAACGACAAAGTTTGAAAATATACCTAGAGTAAAATAGCAGGAGCATTATTTACAGCAGCAGCTAGAATCTACTACATGCTGCCATATCATTGCCGGTTGCCACAAATCTTGCAAAGCTTTACAGCAAGTCAACAAGCTTAAGACTTTAAGCGTGCGATATAATACATCAACAATTTCGGGTCGCATTTGGCATTCGCTAAAATAATAACAAGAATCATTATATTAAATAGTAGTAGTAGTAGCCATGTAAAGTGTATGGATACATTATTTTTGGCAATAAAAGCTTAATCCTGGTTGGACACAAGAATGGAAAGAGAGAGAAAAGAAAGAACATTTATGAACTATTCAAAAACAACAACAAGAATAATAATAATAATATTGGTAATAATAACAAGAATGGGACACCGTTTTAAGATGAATTATGTGCATGTAGTACTTTTCTGGGACTTTTGCAACAAAATTTTCCCTCAACAAGCCAAACACAAAACAAATGACTTGTATTGTACTGCTACCCTTTCTACCTATCAACCCAACCAGGCAAGCCAGAGACCAAGCAACCCAACCAAGTCCCATTATCATTGTTGGAAACATCATCATTCAAACTTTTTCAGTTGCTTAGGTACTCATGTTATTACTACAGCAGCAGCAGCAGCAACAACACATATTTTATTACACAGCAATTAGCAGTTTAAGGTGTGGTGCTGATGATGGCAACTAAAGAACGTCGCAGCAGTAGAACATTCATTTATTTATAATACGTGATTTTCTCCACCTTCCGTGCACACCTTCACCTTGTTCCTGTGCACTTGCAAAATATATACTAGCTAGCAGCAGCAGCAAAGCAATTTTCTTCATCTATCTAAATTTATGCACATGGATAATGGGCTACTTGACAATGTAATCGTGTACTTTTCCCCTCCTGTTGTTGCTCTTGTGTTGTCCTTGTCATTGTAAAAAACATATTTTATTTATTTCCGACGCCAAGCAGCAGCAGCAAAGCAATTTTCTTCATCTATCTAAATTTATGCACATGGATAATGGGCTACTTGACAATGTAATCGTGTACTTTTCCCCTCCTATTGTTGCTCTTGTGTTGTCCTTGTCATTGTAAAAAACATATTTTATTTATTTCCGACGCCGTTGTTGTCGTCGGTTGACTGCGCCACATAACCGAAAAATAAATAAATAATAAATTCAAATACTTTTTCCACCTTGTCGTCCTGTCGTCGTGCTTATCCGTATTTCCCTTTTTATACTTTTCTTGTTCCTCTTCTTCTCCGCTTATTTCGAACCTTTTCCTTCACAAGAAAAAAATTGTATACACAAAATGTTTTTCTGCGTGGAAAAAAGTATATAACAATAATAATAATACTAAAACGCAGGCACAAGAAGAAAAAAAGCATAAAAAAGTAGCTGCTCGTGATGCTGACGATGATGATGGCGGTGTCATGAAGCCAAAAAGGAAGCGTTCCCTCTGCCACTTTCCTTTTCACAGTTTATAAAACAACACGCCATTTTGTATTGAATTTAGTGACGCTATTGTCTACTTCAACTACCACCATAACAGCCACATCATCATCAATCATCATCACCATCACCTCCATGTACTATTACCACTGCTGCTGCTGCAGGAGTTCCATCATAGTCATTTCAATAAATGCGTCCCAAATCTCGGTATAAAAGTAATAATATTACGTAGAGATTGCATACCTACCTACCACCACCACTACATATTGTACATGATGATGATGGCATACAGGTATTTTGTATGCATGCAAAAAAATCCATTGGTACAAGCATCGTCGTAAAATAAAAAATTCCGTCGCCGCCTCTGCTCTGCTGCTGCTGTTGTAGCTGTAAAGAAACCTCTTTCTCGTATCCACCTATTTATATTCTGCCTTTTTATTCGGGTGATACAATGTTTGTGCCATATATGTAGCATGCAGATTCAAGCACCACCGCTTTCTCTCCACCTTAATCTCATGTAATCAGCATTTAAATGGCTTAAATTATTCCAAGTGTTTACTCCCTCTTGGAAAAAAACAAAGTAAATATTCCGTATTTTTGCAGTTTACAAAACAGATACAAATGACGTGGATCGGATACAAAACCTTTTAACTCGGCGTATATTTTAAAGCTAAACTCATTAGAGAAGTTAAATGCACAGGACATTAAGGGATTTTAAAAAAAAGTTGTACCTTTTGTGGTTGAAAACAGTATACGTTAGAGGATGTACCGTATCCATTAAGGAAAAGTTGAAAATTCAACGGCTGAACGACCTCTATAAAAATAATAATTATATGACGTTGTACCTCTTGCAGCTATTTTTATTCTCTCCTCAGTTTTTTCTCCTGTGCACATTTTTTTCGCAAGAGGAGCTAAATGATGATGATGATGATGGCGGTGGTTGTAATGGTTAAAGTAGCATTAGCAAAAAATGGAGATGCACCGCTGTGAATATTGTTAAAAATTACACTTGACCTGCGGCATATTATGTATATAGCAGCAAAGTAGGAAGGTGGGTAGGAGAAGCAACCAAAGTACGTAGGTAGCAAGTAGAAAAAGATGGGAAAATCGCAAGGTACTCTGTGCCAAGGAGGTTTTTCCTAGAGAAGAGGATGACAAGGATAGCGGTTATATTTTTAAAAGAGAGGTGATGATGATATGGTGAGCAG
>JAANSP010003479.1:0-11247 GCA_036850745.1 Homidia socia
TGGACAGTTCTGGGGACATGGTGCTTGTCTACAGCATGTTTGCTTTGGGAATTATGTACTTTCTCCCGTTGTTGGTGATTTTGTGCACATGCACAACAATTACAGTGAAGCTTGTCCGGAAATCCAGGGAGAGATCTAGAAACAGCAGCCAGCAAATTTTATTTGACTGTCGGCATGACACTGTTGTTACCTTAAACGTAGCAACAGGTGAGTACTAACTGCGGTTCTGGTGCAAAAATTAAAATTTTATAGCTGCTGCAATGATAAAGTTAAGTTGTCCGTTTATTCTGAAAATTTTTCCCGAACAGACTGCCATGGTAACGTCAGCACATTGCGGCTAAGCAACAAGCATCATCATCATCAACTCCGTCAAGGACCAATTTTGAGACTGAGATGCAGTGAAAATGCAATAGCGCAAATAGCAAAGGCGAAAAACAGAACGCTTCTGATGACATTTGTCATCCTTATTGGGTTTACCAGTTGTTGGAGTCCGTATGCAATAATGACCATGTGGTAAGAAGTTTTAAAATTCAAAATGTTGGGTTTTGCAAAGTAATTTGCAATAATAAAGTAATAATTTTATTTTTATTCAATTGCTTAGGTACATGGTCGACTGGCAGGGGGCGCAAAAGGTGGATCCTCGAGTTCAGGATGTCCTCTTTCTTATGGCAGTAGCCAACTCTTGCGTGAATCCCTTGATTTACGGTAGCTTCAGATGTAAACGGAGATAAAAGCTCATTTTTTCAACGGTGCACAAAACAGAAGCTCATCCTTTCGGGATCATCCGTCTCATTTTCAAAATTTTTCCAACCTTCAAATAAAAAAGGCTCAATCAACGGGTTTTGATGCTTTAATAGGCATCACTTGAAGACTTCATTTGTTGTCAGTTCTCATTAAAAAGTATTCCCAATAGTTTGAAACGTCACGCACGCATACAATTTAGCATTTTTCTGGAGCAAGGACGTGCACAACTTGTTTACATTTCAGGGATTTTAGTTACTTAAGGTGCTGATTACTGCCGTGGTGAGCTGAAGAATACACATATGTGCAGGATAGTAAAGTCAAATATATCAAAAGGAATACGTTTTTCTTCTGCATGTTATGTAATTATGCTTCTTTTTATGACCATTTGACCTCGTAATAATACCCAATCAGCCCCGTAAACTTAGGCAATAAATAGCATCGGTTATAAACACAGTTTTGTAAAAAAAAATTGTAAAATTGTAAACCTTAAATTTCATTTCAATGCGAATTTCTAGGGATTTTTTTATGAAACTCAAAATTTTAGCAAGCGGCTGCTGTAAAAATTGGGGCAATGCAAAGCAGTTATCTCTTGGTCTCAAGTAGCCGCATACAAGTTCTGTGGCATACTGACTTGTTTTGAAAAATAAATAATGAGTATGGTAGTAATGACGTAATTATTCCTGATTTGATTACACATGAATGCATGGTATAATAAAATGTGCACACGTAAAACATGAAAACTATGAATATTAAAGCCCGTGGTCAACTGCATATTTTATTTAGAACATGTTTCCATCTCTTTATCGATGCTTAATATGCCACCCAGGCATTGAAAACTGTAAGAGAGAATATTATATTATGGCAATCAACTATGATTACCTTAAAAGCAGTTCTAAGAATACTTTGACATCACTTTCATGTGTGCGTCATATAAATAAAAGCTTTTAGTGATAAAATGATCACAATCTCACAAAAAATGCCAAAATGTAAAAAAGGAACTGATTATGCAACAGTGGGACTCAATTCGTACTATAGATTGTAACCAAACCAAACTGACTTTAACCATGAATCCACGAATAAAATCATCAATAAGGTATAGAAAAGTCTACACGTATTTTTCTCAAAAGACATAAATATTTTACCTTTGAAGATGCATATCACAACTATGAATAATTTGTTTTAAAATCATTTTTCTGTGTTACTGCAAATCAGATTAAATTTTGCCTGTGCTTTTTTCCTTTGCACAGCATACTAATGCGGCTACAGACAGTATCGATTTACAAAAAAACGACCAAAACAGAATAATATGTTGCTCGTTGCTCTTTATAATTTCAGTTTTGTTGCTGCTGCTTTCTTTTCATATGCTAGCTTTTTTTCTGCTCTTTCAGCTAATATAACGAGGAAAACGGATTGGCGTCATGCTTACAACTGCACAAATATCTGTGGGGAAAAGTGCTCATCACTACTACCTGTTACCTATCATTGCCCCATTGTTCATATAACTTACAAGTAAAAATGAGCTGAGCAGCAGCAACAGCAGCAAAAATCAAAATATGATATTGTGAATATTCAACCGAAACAAGTACTGCATGATGTAAGTATGTGTAGGTTGGATGTCGGAACCATCCATTTATTGATCCACTTTCTCACAGCTCAGGTCTTTTCTGCTTGCAAAAAGGAAAAAAGGAGCACTGTCCCAACGTTTTCCTCAGTCTTTTGATAGCTGTTGTGGAGGGCAGACACTGTGCTGCCCCAACAAAAAAATACAGGTGAGCTGCGTGCTTGCACGTTCAAGGCTTTTTGATGGTTGAAAAAGTGCGTGCCTCTCATTATCAGAAATCTTGTCACACGTTCTCCTTTAAAACAATGACGATGATTCATCCCAATTTATAACATGAGCGTTGTAAAAACGTGACTGCCTCAATCATTGACCACCATCAATCAAAACCACTGTACAAGTTGAAAAACAAAAGCATATTCCTTTGGAATGTTCACAGTTTGATTCGGATTTTAATGAGACCTTTTGATCTTCTCTGTAAATGACGACAATTCAGTTTGAGATGGCATATCACTATGAAATGAAAATGTTTTAATAATAACTATATCATCGTACAAAAGTTAAAAAGGTAAACTTTTGATTGAGCGCACCTTTCTCCCATTTTTGATGATCATGTACGTACATTCATATTCATATTCTACTTTTAAAATGCAAAAAGGTTTTTATGATAAACCCATTTCTTTTATCTACTTACATTTAATTAC
This sequence comes from Homidia socia, assembly GCA_036850745.1. Lineage (NCBI taxonomy): Eukaryota > Metazoa > Arthropoda > Collembola > Entomobryomorpha > Entomobryidae > Homidia > Homidia socia. The sequence continues at coordinate 3,007 of JAANSP010003479.1, forward strand.
TATTATAAAATTTCAGTAGCATGTAATTTGTGCGTTTAACAGTATTACAGCTACAATACGTAGGCAAATATTATTTATCTTTAAAAATGAGGTAATTTCTAAAAATTAATTACACTGACGCTGGTGAAACCAATATACGTTAAAAGACCCCCATAAAATTGTAGAATTAAGCTATTAATCAGTTTGGATAGGATATGTTTGATTTTTACATGTAAACCGAATAAAAAACCTGCTTTTTAAACACAGATATAAATCATCTGCCCACGTAAATGATTAATACTTTATGGTAAATACCCCCAAAAAGCCCTTTTTTAATTTCCGAAAACTTCCCCAGAGACAACAGCTCTTAACCGGAACAATATGTGATGACTAACATGAGTACGTTAACATATTTCAATGAAAAGCGACAACAAAAGAATTGTTTGATGTTAAAGCACCAACAACATGAAAACAAAACCACTCTAAAGATCAATAATGTCAGGTTGAACTCTCATTCTCATGTACAACCTTAGTTGTTAAGGGAAAATGCGTATTTCCTGAACTCCAATTAAATGGTCTACAATTCGAATGTAACAAACTTAGCGTCCTCACATATTTTCTTGCAAGCAATTATTTTTAAATAAAATATTACACTGAAATTTTAAATTTTCTTCATCAACACTTGAGAAAGTGTACAGGCTGACATCAACTTAGGAAAGTGTAGAAATTTTCCATTTCAACCATTTTTCTTAAAGTTGCAGGTTGGCTAAATCTGACTATACTGGTTGAAACCAACACATGCTAGAAACGGTAAACCTTTCTAGACCATTATGCAAAATTTCATGAATATTCCGCGAATGTGACTTTCGAGGTCGTTTATTGCAACCAACAAAATAATATCTACACGGCTAACAGTGCGTTACTACAGAGTTTAACCGATTTCCAATTGCTCGTAGTTGCTACCTTTAGGTTTGAACATGAAAAAATAAAAAAGGAATCATACTTAACTGTTAAATGTAATTAATTTACAAGTCACCATAGTGAAAAAATCGTCGTCTCATCACCACTAAGTTTCCTTCAGTAACGCTGGAGAAATGGCTGCTCACTTCAGTCAATTATCTTTGCAGAGCCGCAGAGACGAAAAACCAGATTTCACTGGTTGGACTTGGAGGGGTCGCGGCCATTTGCCGGAATGGCCTTTTGCCCGAGTCGATTTTTTGCCAGAGTGGCCCTTTGCCAGAATTACCTTTTGCCAGAGTGACCTTTTGCCGGAATGACTTTTTGCCCGAATGACTCTTTGCCCGAGTGACCTTTTGCCAGAATGACTCTTTGCCGGAGTGACTTTTTGCCTGAATGACCGTATGCCCGAACGACTTTTTGCCAGAAAGACTTTTTGCTTGAACAACTTTTTGCCCGAATGACCTTTAGCCTGAACATTTTTACCGACTACCTTTATGCATAACGTCTGCATATACACACAATTTTTGTCCCAATACTCCTAAGAAATGCTCCCATCGATTTACTGCTTTAAATTTTGAAGGTAAGATTCTCATTTACATTGGATGCAGGGTCATCAAATTTAATGTGAAAGTGTATGACCATTGTTAAAAAATAAATTATGAGATTATGCTTGTGTTTCTATTCTATTGGTATTCTATTATGCAAAGAAAATATTGTACGCTATTTATTAATTTTGACAACAATGTACAAAGCACTTTAAAAAGATATGATCAAAAATATTGTACGCTATTTATTTATTTTGACAATGTACAAAGCACTTTAAAATGAAATGATCAAAAACAATTTAGTTTACGCGACATTAATACAGAAAGACAAAAATATAATAAACAAAAATAATTTTGACGCTGTAATTATCGTTTACATTGTATCTACATGATTTATTGTTAGTTAAGTAAACAATTTTATTCGCTTGCATTTAAAATTCATTTACATGGAAGTACAAAACTGACCCAACCATTAAAACAGATACTATATTAAATAAACTAGAGTGAATTTGCTAGAACTACCGGAAAAATAAATGTGTACGTGCAAACGACATGTAAAAAGACAGTCGGTAAAAATGTTCAGGCTAAAGGTCATTCGGGCAAAACGTTGTTCAGGCAAAAAGCCTTTCTGGCAAAAAGTCGTTCTGGCATACGGTCATTCAGGCAAAAAGTCACTCCGGCAAAGAGTCATTCTGGCAAAAGGTCACTCGGGCAAAGAGTCATTCAGGCAAAAAGTCATTCCGGCAAAAGGTCGCACTGGCAAAAGGTAATTCTGGCAAAGGGCCACTCTGGCAAAAAATCGACTCGGGCAAAAGGCCATTCCGGCAAATGGCCGGACAGCACTTGGAGCCCGTGTTCATGACAAATGCTACCAATGGAACTAGCAAACCTTTGTGCTTTGCCTTGGAGGTCGATTTTTCAATAATTAAATTAATTACAGGTTAACAGGTTGAAGCTACATTACTTCCACGGAATGCCATAATTTCCAACTCACATTATTTGCTCCTTTCATTAAAAAATAAAAGTACTCACTATCACTTCATGTTACATAATTCTTAACCCAGTGGACCCAAGGCTTTAATTGGTGTACTTTTTTAGTTTTAAAGAAAATTCTCAAATTAGAAAACAAATAATTTAATGTTTTTTTGCGTAATTACTCCTCGTAACTGTTTAATGAATTACATGAGGTTCGTTACCAAAAAATAAGGTGGACTTTCAAACTTGATGTCATTCAATTGCACTAATTCATTATTCCAGAGAAGTACGTTCAACTTTTCAACTGGCAGCTTAATAAATATTTACGATGTTAAAAAATTTCTCTTATATATCTATAGTAAGTCAGTTTACTTGAAAGTCATAAGCAAACACCTACCTAATAAAAAAGAAAGTGAATATTCTAGGAATTTATTTTGAAAAAGTGTCTTGATATCTCAACGGTTTTAACGGTCATATTGACGTTTGACGAGTTTTAAGTCTTATTGCTGATAAACAGAAACAAAATTCAAAATACTTAACACTCACTCTCAAAAGTTAAATTCCTTTTAAACGTATCATCATGAACAAAAAGGGTCAAGGGGAAAAGTCCATGTTAAACTTTTCATTATTAAAAACACACATTTTTCTGATTCTCAAAGCAGGTAATCCGAATGCACTGATCTATGGAGCAACTGCTCTAGTTTTTCATAAATCAAGTTTTGAACAACAGGTTTCAAAATTTATAAGCGAGGATATTATTTCCGCAAATCTTCCTAACTGTTCACTGATTGTGGTTACTGATATCGGAATCGAATACAGTGTCTCCTCTGCAGTTAATAAAATACTTTCACATCAAATTGATAAAAAATTGTCTGCCACCGCCATCACTTTGATGAACCAACAGTTCAATGTCAGGAGACCGCTGGAAAAAATTGATTTGCTAATGAGTTTTCACAAGTGGAAGCGGAGTGCATGGATGCCATTGTTTTGTGACACAAAATTTATTGTCGCTAGCTTTCATTTTCATTTCATGATTTGCTAAGATTCACTTCAACTTGCAACATTGCAGTAACATTTGTATCTAGCGCAACCCCGACACATTATAATTGGCTGCAACAGTAAACACTGACGTCTAACAACAAAGAAATTAGAAGAAAAGACGAGGACTATTACATTTTTATCGCCACAAATGAGCTAGTTTCAAGGTCGTTACTCAACTCTCAAACGGCTTTTCTCTTGCGATATAAAATTGTCTTTTATCCGCAAAATTTGAAAGTGAGTAGCTCAATTGAAGTACAATTAGGTTTATTTTCTATTCAAACGGTATGCACCTACTGCCCAGAAACTAGGGACAGAATCGTTCCAATAAACGGCCACTCGTTGAAAACCATGTCGCTGTCAAGCATATTTCCTGATGCTACAGAAAATATGCACGGGTTTCCCATACAGATTTCAGCACCAACAAAATATCTTCCTACGTACCAGGTGCACAAGTTGAACGGAAGGTACAGACACAAGCGTGGCATCCACGTTTTAGTTTTCAATACGGTTGCTGAAAAAATCAACATGAGCTACATGCTGAAGCCTTGTTCAAAATTTGGTGGTATTCCAGAAGGATCGTCTGGAGTGCTGCTTGAAAATGGAACCTGGGCAGGTAAACAATAACAAAAAATTGCCTTTAAAAAAGATTTATTAAGATTTCATCTCTTATAAAAAATCATATTTTTTCAAAAGGATGCATGGGAGATGTCATACGGGAAATTTCCGACATGACACTTTCCACAAGACAACAAACGTTTACTACGTGTCAACTTCACGGTTCCCTTAGAATATTCCTACATCACCTTTACCACATCCAAACCTCGGCCACTGTATTCCTGGAAAACTGTCTTTACTGTTTTTATGACTAGAAAAAGGGAGTTATATGGGTCTCATTTTAATAATTTCAGATCACGGTCATACGACTCTGGGTTGACTAAACAGACGATAGCGATGGACTGGAGAGAATATAAAATGCATGCTGCAAAAGCAAATGATGGAAGAGAATCTGAGCACCTGCCAAGGCCAGTAGAAGGTCCAAAGGCTTTTCAAGTGGATAACGTAAAAACATGCTTTGTTGTTCTGTTTTGTGGAATGGCAGTGAGTGCGGTGTCCTTTCTCTGCGAGAAAATCATTTCAAAAGCATATTTATTTTCAAAATGGTCATTTCTACTTCACCTCAATTGATACTGGACAAATTTGGAAATTTTACGAATACATCGAGCACCACTGCCGTCGTTTCCAGAAATGCTAAATAAATATCAGAAAAAAATGGCTGTTATGAAATTTTTCGTAAACGAAGTATTTCCAAAAATGTCAACCTTTACCAGGTTTTCTTTGTTCAATTTTTCAAACATTTTCATCAAACATTTCCTTAGAAGAATTTATCAAATTCACTTGTATATTATCTATTACACATTTAAAATTATGTTTCGAAAATTAGAGATGTGAAGCCTTCCGTAGACATGGGCAACTAGAATATTGCATAAGTTCTTTTTATTTTTGATTTGCATTATATTAGAGTAAAACACAGGCCGCTGCGTGCCAGGATTTTGCCTGTTGTATTCAGGTAAACTTTTCATGTTCAAATCGCATCCGTCGCATTCAAAGTGATTGCATCATTGCATAGCTCTCCATACTATGAAAATCAAATAAAATGAAAACTTATTGCTGATGCAATTTTGTGCTCAAATTCACAATAAAATCATTTGGTTTTATGCTTAAAAAGTTATACATTAAAAATGTACTATTTTAAATGAGGTCGAACAGATTACTTTTCTTGGAAAACAGTAAAGCGAGATCAGTTTAAAAAAATGAATGTAAGAAGTTCTGCATATTTATTGTGCGGATGATGTAGATTGTAGTGCAGACTTTCACCGTGCATTAATACTGTCACTGATAAAAATTGATTTTAGACCGCCTACGGAATATAACACATGCAAAAAAACATCAAAAACTTTTGGCATAAAAAGTAAAAGTGCACCAACAACGTTAATGTTTCATTTTGTAGTGCATTTATGTAATTTTCATGAAACCAAAACTGCAAGGTGGATGTGGATAACAAACCATCTTTTTGACAGATTAGAATTGCTTTGCTTTGGCATTTACCCTGTTGTGATGCCAAAATGGTTTTGACAGAGAAAATTGGTCTCCCTTTGACGGAAATTTTCAAAGCAAGTGAGAGATAGAATACTGAAAAATCCAATGCACAGGGCTTCTCTTCCATTCAACGACGGCGAGCAGAGCAACGAACTAGTTTTTATGACATTGTCGTCAGGTACTCTCCAAAAGATATTTTGACGGAGTTGGACAAGTGCATTGTTGCTTATGCACGTGTGCACTTAATTTACATAAAAGTAGCACATTCAGACTCAGGCGTTTACTCTTTTGTTTATTACTTAAATTAGTATGTTTGGTGATGTGCAGATGCGAATTTTTATTTGCTTGCTGATAGTTGATTACAAGTGCACAGCGTGTGAAGGAACACCCATGGAGTATTTTCGATTCATCAAATTTCACTTTAGAACAACAATTTACAGCAACAAAAGCGTTATTATGAGAATTTTGCTGAGTTTAGAGCTGAAACGAATGTTTTATTTACACATACAAATGGAGCTTTTTTGGAATTCCTGAACAAGCTGCACCAGGAAAGCGTTCACGTTCATACATCAAAGTCTCCTCATTTGTGTCATTTTAACAGGACAGAGTTTTGAAAACTGCAATGGAAACTCTGCATATAAATGTGGTATGAAAGCATGCATTTTTTTAGAAATCTGGTATGCAGAAACATGTTCACGAGACAGCAGCTTGCAAGCTGACAGGTGTCACAAAACCAACAGATGCTCTCCTTTTACATTTTTTCTGTCAGCATTTTAACAAACTGAGTTTTTTTAACTCGTAAAGGAAGATTGGCGAGCTACAAGACTTGAGCAAGTACCTGAATATCTGGAAAATGTCCGAACAAAAATAAATGCTTTCTCTTGCTACGCTCTCTATAACTACATGCATTTGGCTACTACTGCAAGCTGAAGCAATTTTCATTGAATGCATTTGCGCTAAAATGTTATAAGAGTTTACTCTGAGATATTTTGCCAATCGGAAAATTCAATGAATATAGTGCATCAGCACTCATCCAATATGTTGAAATGCAACTCAACTTTCACCTGATGATAAATTGGTGCACCATCCATTAACGTAATTTGATGCAACTTTACAACTTTTCCCGACAAGAGTATTTTTATGGTGTTTATTTTATACACTTTTTTAATTTATGAAGTGAGATTGCCTGTTTGCCTTTGCCTTAACTAAAAACCCAGGCCAACAAGCCAAATAGGTCTATTCTCAGAAGACATGTGTCATGGCTTGTCATGTGTCGTGTGTGGCTTGTCAGGCTTGTGTCATCATATTTCAATTCTTGAGTAACTTTTCACAACACATTTTTTAAATACCTATAGTGTTTGTGTACAAAACAGTAAAAATTGAGATGCTGAGAGAACATTGAGTTGAGTGTTTCATAGTATTTTAATTTGGAATCAATATTCATTGGCGCATTATTTTTTCATCAACGCAAAATCTCTTGCCGCAGACCACTTTTAATTGCACTGCATTTTTCTGAGTAAATCAAACAATCAAAATGTACGGAAATAACGAAAGCTTTAAAACAGAACGTTTTTTTAACAATATGCACATGCATGTATAACCCGTTTAATGTATAAAAATTAAATTTATCGTAATGGCTAAGCGATTACGTCGTATTTGGAAATATTATTGGGAAAAATCGATGCCAGTTAAGCTGTTGAATGATATGCTACATAAAATATGCTATGGCATTGAAAATATAAAATCATAACGGCTTTTAACGGTTTCTGTTGGTCTATACAGATCAAAATTCCATTACGGATTTTCCAGAAGAGGACAAGCAAAGCATTGGAATGCAAAACGAAAACGGAATAGCGTTTATTGTTTTTCAGTATAGTGTTTACGGACAGACAGACACCAACATTTGTTTGCTTACTTATTATAACTAATAAAAATGTACATTTGCATGCAAATATTTGTATAGCTAGGCATTTCAAAAGTCAGTAGAATTAAGTAAGAGGCCTCTTGTGAAAATTTTAACATTCTGGTAATTAATTAAAACATGTTTGTGTAAACATCTGCATCAAATATACACCTTATAAATTTCTTAGTATTCTTTGTGCAACTTGCATAAATTATGAGCCCGCAAATAGGTGCTCGTAAAATGAATTAAATTCAAAAAAATCTTTCGGATGGAAGGAACCAAAAATATTCCTCTTGAATAATAAAACAAAAGTAAATATTTTAACGAGAACTTTCTCTTTGAGATATTATAAATACAGAATGTACTATTGTCAATACAACGAAGTCCAGTTAGATTGTCGGGATCGAGAGTAAGCAGAGGTGATAATGGATGATTTTCTTAAAATTTAGAAAGTCTTTTAGTGTGTTTTTGAAGAAATTTCAATTACAATTGATTTAGTCAAGAAGATAATGCAAAGTAAGATGGAATATTTTTCAGATCTTTGAACATTCTTTAACTAAATGATTGTTACATCTTTTACGAAGAGATTTGTTCTGATATTATCGTGTAAACGTTGTAAATGGAGCATACCGCGTGATAAAATTGACCTTGTAGGTAATCGAGTCAATAAATTTATTCTGAGTTCTCTAAACGACTTAATTATGATTGCGCAGCTTACCATTATTACTTTGGAACGATATT
>JAANSP010003480.1:1001-11247 GCA_036850745.1 Homidia socia
AAAAAATGCAATGTATTTTTTATGTGAGACTTGTTAGGTCTTTAGTTTCAGATTACAAATCAAAAGACTGTGTGGTGACTAGAGACTCTGTTCTGTGGTGTGTGCATTGCTTTGACTGACTGAAGCTTGTTCTAATAATAATTTCTTTGGTTTTTTCTTCGTGTACTTTTTTTCTGTAACTGAAACCCTGTATCAATTTATCTTGTGTCATGATGATGATGATGATGATAATGATGTCTGTATACATATATATATAAAATATTATTATGTATATACGGTTTATTATTATTAGTAGTAGTGGCTGTTGTTCTGTGTGTGCTGCATTATATTGTGTAGTAGGTGAGCCAGCTCTCTTGACTCGATATTCTTTTGTGTTCATGATCAGCTACTAAATTTTATTATGTATTTGATACTTCATTGCAATATGCCCGACCTCATATTTTTCATCTTTCATGACGACGACTTACTTCCATTTGACAAAGTGAAACTGCTTCTGACTAGTTTGATTTCTTGTTGCTTTCTCTCTCTCTCTCTCTCCGCTTCTGCTTCGTCTCCATTCTTTTTTTTCGTCGTCATATTTTTTGCTGCTTGCTTCTCTCCATCTATAATGTAAATGCATGTATTATTATTATTATTTTTTATACTTACTTACTCTTACGCTTTTCCCTTTTTTTCTTCTTCTTCCAGCAAACCTTTTCTGCTCGATTGAACTTGGTTTTGATCATTTTTTTCTGGATTAGCTATCATAAGAATGAACGTTTTCAAGATACATTTTCTGCTGCTGTAGGTAGTCATCTTGTTTCTTCTGTAAAATACTTTTGTGTATGACGACCGTGCTGAAAGAGGAAAAAAGGATCTAGAAGACGAAAAGTGAAAAAAAGAAAACCACAGCAGCAACACATTACAGGCCATATAATATAGTTTTTTTCTTCTTCTCTTGATAGATACGTGTACAACACACAAAGTCATTGATAGGAAATTGCGTGTTGCACTGAAGTGGAATTGAAAGGACTTGTTCCTTACTGCTACTAGCTGCTGCTCTACAATGTTGCTTTATACAATGCAAGTTATTGGTTCAACTCATTTTTCTCATTTTTTTCCACGACTCTGTATGAAACTGACTTGTGTGTCGAGTTGTCAAGCACGGTTCCCACTACTTTTTTCTACTAGCTGGAAAAAGAAGAGCATGCCCCATTTAGACTTTATACAAGTTGGCATGTACAAAAGTAAAAATGTTATATAATAATAATAAAAGTAAACTTGTGTGTCGAGTTGTCAAGCACGGTTCCCACTACTTTTTTTCTACTAGCTGGAAAAAGAAGAGCATGCCCCATTTAGACTTTATACAAGTTGGCATGTACAAAAAGTAAAAATGTTATATAATAATAATAAAAGTAAACTTGTAGAAAAAAGTGAATAAAAGTGTGTGTATCGGAATGGCATCAACACCGGGAAACATGTATACACCATGCAAAGAAACAGGGGAAAAAATAACTGGCTAGTTTTGAGAAATAGAAACATATCTAACATTTCATCTGTGGTTGATGTTTTATTGTAATGTGACCGGTATCGTAATAAATACTGCTGCTATACATCATCACGATCATAACAAAAACAGAAAGTATACCTATGTATAATGCACTGCTGCTACTACTGCGGTTGGCAAAATACTGGATACAATTTTTTTTACAAATATAATTTTGTTTTTAGAGATATTATTAGTACAAACAAGTTTAGCATGGCCATCCATTGCTTTCACCAGCAGAACAAGAGGTGGTGAAAGTTGCTGTTTTTTTCTAACAAATGTGACCGGTATCGTAATAAATACTGCTGCTATCATCATCACGATCATAACAACAACAGAAAGTATACCTATGTATAATGCACTGCTGCTGCTGCTGCTGCGGTTGGCAAAATACTGGATACAATTTTTTTTTACAAATACAATTTTGTTTTTAGAGATATTATTAGTACAAACAAGTTTAGCATGGCCATCCATTGCTTTCACCAACAGAACAAGAGGTGGTGAAAGTTGCTGTTTTTTTCCAACTAATTATCACTATATATTCTTTTGGTGCAACGTATCAACTCTAGTACTATATCATATAACACAAAACTCTCATTTTATTTGGAAAAAATACATTGTACATGGCTTGTCGTAGTCATCATGATCATTGATTTTGATGATGGTATAGAAATGTCTGTATCTTTAAATCAGAAACATGCATTATAAAAGGCAAGAGAGAAGGAAACCAAACTGCCTATTTTCTAGTTTAAAAAATCCCTCCCATGCAATTCTTCCACTATTGAAATAATTTTCCTATTCACTTGCTTACAAAATGGAAAGGCAATAATATCACCATACTCTTTTTTTCAAAGTAGGTGTATTCATAGAAGAAAAAAAGAACACTATCACTTTGTCCGTTTACAACAGCATCAACGAATTTCTCTCCTTTTTTATATTTCAACTCGCCAGCTACAGTAGCAGCAGCAACAACAAACAACAACAAAAACGCCAATTTCCTAAACTGCATTTAAATAAATATCTCGGAAATTGTGTATTCCATTCGTAGCTCGTTTCCTTTTCTCTTCTCATTTTCGTTCAACCCCTCTTCAATTCAACTGTCTGCCTTGTCTGCACAAAACTGCTACTGCTGCTAGCTAAAAAAATCTACTATTACTGGTCTATTGGAATTTTCACGTAAATCGTGTTTTCTCTTTCTCTCTCTCTCTCTTTCCTTCTGTTATTGTTGTTGTGCAAAAAACGTAAACTGTTTTTGTGTGAGTGTGTACAAGTAGAAAGTGGTGATGTAGTAGCAATATAGTAGCATTATTTAGAAAAACACGATTTCATTTTTTTGTTAAAAACAAAATACTACGCATATATTTGTATCTCTGTATCGTATACTTGAGCTTATAGCTAATATTCATGATTATGTTTTTGTAGGCAGGGATATATTCATGAAAAATATTGACTACTAGTACTAGTGCACATTTTACAGCATTTTTTTTACACATTGATCTTTTGTTTGTTATACCTTCTTGTTGAACTCACACACAACAGAAGAATAAAAAAAGAGTTGAGCAAGAGTACTTTTTTGTAGAGATACAAAAAAGTGAGCAACAGCGCAACAAGATAATAATGTGCATACATTCATATATGCAGCGCCCACTTGATCGGTTTGCTGTTTTCTTCAACCCCCATCATCATGTACGCCAAAATATTTTAAGTAACAACAACTCCAACCTCTGTCGTCCAGTCAAATACAAGGAAAACTTTTATACAAGGAAGCGGTATACACATGTGCATATGTTTCCAGTCTTTAACTCTCTCCTTTTTTGTCCAAGGAAAGCAATATTGGTAATTTTGCTGCCAGTTTGTTTCTCCCTTTCCTTGTTTTTTCTATCTCTTCTGCTCATTTTAAAAATATAACTCTAGCTAACAATACAGCTTCCTGTTTGTGTGGTGACGGTAGCGGTTGATGATGATGGTAGCTGATGCTTGATGTGCTATAATATAAAAACGGAGCCAAAAACAGAGATATATAGAGATATGTATTGCGTAAGAGAAGGGAAAATAGAGGGAGAGAGAGAGCGAGAAAAAAACGAGAAAAACATTCATCCACTTAAAAACCGATGCAATGTTCCAGTGTTGTTTTGCCCATACATTACTTTTTTGAAAAAAGAGAAACGGAGAGAAAGAGTCAGTGAAAGAGAGAAAGAAAAAAGCGTATAAGTATGCATGAATACTTTTCCTAATATTACAACAATATGTATATCATATATAATACCCAAAGTACTCCATTTCTCTGTAAAATAAAGAATATACACACAACCTCAGGTTTCTGTTGCTGCTGCTTTTTAGAGTTTCTCTTTTTTTCGACAAAATTTGTATGTGAATCTATCTGCATTTCTCCATTACAATAATGGACGAGTTCTGAATACTAATGGTAAACGAAGCAGAAAGCAAACGGCATATTTCAATATACTCTCTCATCCACAAACTCCACCGACACCATCAACCAAACCAACAACCCTGTTTGCTGCAAAAAACAAAGCCCTCTCTCTCAATCTCTCGGCATTTTCTTGCATGCTTACTTTACTGTAAAGGTATGTTTTGTGTGTGTGTTTTTATAAAAAAGAGTTGTGCTTTATAATATAAATATGTGCACTTTCTCCTTTCATCTAATGTATTCATTTTTCCACAACATGTTATACGACAACGAGTATATTACAATGGTACAACAAGAATCGTTATTTATAGAAACACGATAATATTAGCATACAAAATGGAAGTTAAACGATTTTTTGCTGGCTTGTGTGCACATAAGGTGTACGTGTCTTTTGGTTTAATTTCTAAATGTTAAATTTACATGTGTGGTCATTATTTTGGGATTTGTACAGCCGTTTGGATTTTTTATAATTTAAATTATTATTTTGGAAACAAAATAATTTAAAAAATGTGTACACCTATCTTTGAAATAAAGCGCCAAAAATGGAACGTGTTGTTGGGGAAAAAGTAAAAAGTTTTAGAGGAGCAGAGAGAAAACTGCATATTAACGGAATACAATAGCCAGCAAAAAATAATGGTGAATTCTTCATTAAAAATGTATCCAAACTGAATGACGGCAACAATACTGCTTGGTGACTATGAAAATGCTGTAGGTATGCTGAGGAGTAGGAAGAGAGAGCGAGAAAGGAGACAAGAATAGTTTAGTAGCAGAGCAGGCTTTTGCTTTTAAAGTTGTCGTATCACAAAAAAGACTATGGAAGCTCTTTTTGATACAGTAGAGAGGAGAAGCAGAGAAAACGCAAAACTATTCTGACGGTAGCCAGCAGTATAAAGGAATGAATAGGAAAATGCATCAAAAAGAGCTTTTAATTTCCTGAGAATAATGGAACTTGTATTGAATGACTCATGATGAAGATGAAAATGATCGTCATCGTCATTCACCCCATTTTCATCAATACAGATTGGTGTCATAATAGGTATGTTGCCGCGTGTGCATATATAATGGAGCGGAGAATGTGTTGATAGAAGCATGCATAGTTTTTAGCAGACAGCCAGCAACTGTTTCAAAAATTCATTTTCACTTGAGGGAAAGGATATAATAAATATGTGTGTTGGATCGCAAAGCGTTATAGTTTTAAAAGAGTATAATGTAATAATATTATTATTATTCAGTCGAAGAGGACGTATGTATATGATGAAAAGTGCTTGTTGGAAACTTGCACAGGAACTTTCTTATTGTGATCTGTAATCTGGCCGGATAAAATTTTTGCCTGGAGACATGATGTGAGGCAGTGGCAAAGAGAGAGAGTTTTTGGAAAATGGATAAAATCGACTATGCAGAGCTAAGCCACAAATTAAAAATGACGCGGAGAGGAGGAGGAAAAGGAGAAAAAGAACAAGAACGATGATGATGGTGTGAAGAGCCTGCTCAAATGAGTATAGTTTCCCGGACACAAATTTAGCAACTCACCAAAGAGTAGTGCAGCACGGAGTACGAGTGCTCTCCATCATCATAATAATCATCTCAAATACGCACGTGGAGCAGCTGCTGCATCCTCATGTGAGATGAGAGTAGGTGCAAATAAAACGTATTTAAATGCAACTCCACACTTTACTTTTTCTGTATTTACCTGACTTCAATCAAACAATTACCACGTAATGTGATGCTGCATTAACTTATTTCGTTAGTCCTATCGCTGCTTTTGCTGTTGTGACTCTGACGAAAAAAAGTGTAGCTCATTTATGCACATAAGAGCGTGTCGATTTTCTGTAAGAAAATAACCTGAATTGAATGAATGAAATGTTACCAAATTTCCGCTTTCACTCTGCAAAACCATCATCATGACTGCCACAACTGTAGTAAGTGTGTACAAAGCACATTGATGAGAATGATGCGGTGTGCGACTAATATGTAAAAACTTGCCGCTACTGCTGCAAATACAATAGCGGAAAAGTGTCATATGAAAATGTAGAAAGTAAAATTAAGTACAGCAGCAGAAGCAGAGCACATAGGTAAAATAAGTAAGTAAATATAGCAAGCAGACTCCATAATAGGTTATATTACGTGTGTAAGAGGGATCCCAAGTGGAGAAATAAATTTACATCGAGTAACCAAAATAGCAACAGTGGTGGTACCTCCACTATAAAGTAAGTAAGTAAATATAACAAGCAGAGACTCCATAATAGGTTATATTACGTGTGTAAGAGGGATCCCAAGTGGAGAAATAAATTTACATCGAGTAACCAAAATAGCAACAGTGGTGCTACCACCACTATAGAAGCAGCATCCTAATTTCGTTCTAAACTATATATATAAGTTTGCATGTACAAAACGTATGTTATCTTCTCTCTCTCTCTTATTATTATATTACTGATAAGTATTGCAGAGCTAGTTTAGTTTTTACATTACATCTCTCTCTCTCTTTCTGTGTGTTCATGTGGAGAAGGTAGCAAAAAGAGTGAGTGAGAGCGGAAACCGTGCGACATTTATTATGTATGATGGGCACACATATATGTATCTATTTCTGTCCATGGAGAAAAGGAAATGAGGAGAAAATGGATGAATTTAACGAGCCCTCTCACTCTACTTGCCAAAGCATAAAATGGGAGAAAAGCGGCCGTATTGTATCGCTCTCTTCGTTGTATATTCTGCTCTGCTGCTGCTGATGCCATTGCAAAGCTTTCTCTCTGTGTCTCCTCTCTTCTTTTTCCACTTATAAACATTTATATTTTTTCTCATTCTCTCTCTCTTGCACGTATATAGGATTTTGCCATCACTGAAAGAATAAAAACACTTTTATCCACATTGCATGTACTTTGTAATATCCATTCGCTAGTTGGGTTTTAGCTCCCTTTCTCCCACACACACACTCTCTCTCTCTCTCTTTCTCTGTACAATATTATCATTACACAATGCTCCTCACTCACTTGTAAGTACACAAGCAAACTAGGTACATTTTAATATTGGCTTATACCCAACAGAAAAAAATGAGAGAAAATTTCATCCGCTAACTGCTCTATAGTCTATGACTCTCTTTCGGTGATGATGTTCTTGTTTCCCTATTCACGATCATCGTCATCATCATCATCATATTAGCTATCACCCTGTTTCAATATTTTTTCTTGCTGTATAGCATCAGTGCAGCAATTCAGTCTTACAAGCATACCAATAATAATGAAAAGTGCAAGAAAAAAGGAGCAAGGGAAAAGTATAAAGAGTACTTACATAAGGGAAGGTGTGCAGGAGCAGCAGATATTTTTTATTTTTTAATAATAATGTACACACAAGTACTACCTACGTAGCCCAGTACGGATGAAATGGATAAATGTAATATAAAAAGACCATAGGTCTTCTGTCATCATCATCATCGTCATCATCATACACAGCACTTGTTCTCTTTTACCGGTTTCACATGATCGCATCATGTATGTATGTGTGAGAATATTCAGTTTGGAATTTTCCAAACGGATAGTGGGAAGAGTGGGGAGAAGCGGAAAAGGCAGTAGGTATTTTTCATTAGATTCGTGCAGTCACAGTGATGGTGGTGACTATGTGTGTGATAGCAAGAGCTCAACCATGCACTACGTACAGGTCTTAACCCTTAGGTTTTCTCCTCTCCCTTTCTACCTTTTACCTTGTCATGATCAACGGCACCAGGTTTATGTTCTTTAGTCAATTTTTTTCGATAACACAAACCCTTTATTTTGCTACTTTGTTGAAGGAGTTTTTATATCGATATCCCTATACATACCACCACCACCACCAACTGAGGTAGCTAACTTTCTGTGGCTTGTTATATAAAAGCTTGAAATATTCTCCGCTTCACACATATGCATACCAATTTTTTTATTGGTGTAGTGAAACACTATTACAATTACAGGGAAACATGAAATGTGCATTTGTGAAGTAAACGGGCCATTCCTGGGTTAAAAACTGGTGGTGGTGATCTTTCTCTCGATAACACAAACCCTTTATTTTGCTACTTTGTTGAAGGAGTTTTTTCTATCGATATCCCCTAACGTACCACCACCACCACCAACTGACGAGGCAGCTAACTTTCTGTGGCTTGTTATATAAAAGCTTATAATATTCTTTGCTTCACACATATGCATACCAATTTTTTATTGGTGTAGTGAAGCACTATTACAATTACAGGGAAACATGAAATGTGCATTTGTGAAGTAAACGGGCCATTCCTGGGTTAAAAACTGGTGGTGGTGGTGGTGGTGAGTGGGAGACTGACTTTATAGTACGCACACAATATGTATCTACGCTGCTATTACATTAGCTAAATTTGACTGATTTCAACTCGGCAGCACAGTCAGTGATTAATCAACGACGGGTGAAAATAAACATGTAAACAAAGCCAACAAGGCACACACAGCTTCAGCTAATACATGTTTAGGTTTTTTGCTCCGGAAATCCCAAAATTTTTATTCATAGATATGCTTGTGTATCGCGGTATGTAAACAGTGTTTTATTGTAGCACTTTTCTGTCTAGTTATTTCCCTGCTACAACATGTAAACAAAGCCAACAAGGCACACACAGCTTCAGCTAATATATGTTTAGGTTTTTTGCTCCGGAAATCCCAAAATTTTTATTCATAGATATGCTTGTGTATCGTGGTATGTAAACAGTGTTTTATTGGAGCACTTTTCTGTCTAGTTATTTCCCTGCTACACACCACTTTGTACAAACATTCTCTCTCTCTCTCTTTTGTATGCAGTCGTAATTTGATAGAAGCTACGTGACCGCTTTTTAATCAAGTGGAAATTTTTAAATGTTAATTTTCCCAAATTAAAATTGCTTATCACGAAGCACATCAATAACCTTCCTGTCTAATGATGATGCCAGAGAGAAAAGATAGATGTTTCATTCCACAAGCTTGTTGGGAGCAAAAAAAGAGAGAAAGGAAGCAGAAGTAGAAGAGTGAAATGGTGGTAAAAACCCTTTTGCTGTTGCAGCTACTTTTTTTACTGTGTAGTGAAAGTAGGTAATTTAGTGAGTGAGAAGGCATGTCAAAGTATAAAAACAAACGGGCGATAGAAACGGTATATTATGGCTTGGTGGATGGTGTAGGCGGCGTCGGCAGCAGTGGGTGGAAGAAGAAACACAGGAAACAGCTTATATATTGAACAAGAAAAAGATAAATGAATGGTTGACTGATGACGATGATGATACTAGAGTAGTGATCGCAGCGGCGAGAAAAGAGAGCAGACAGACTGTAACGTTTTTTTTGTATGCAGAGAATAATGATTCCGGCAAAGGAGCTCATCTCTAAAAATGTGAACAAAACCATACTGCTACTACATACTACTAACTGCTTATTTTAGCCCTTCTTTCTAGTTTACTTGCTCGTAGTAGAGCCAAAAAACGAGAAAGAAAGTATTTAAGCAAGTTGTTCTGTGAGTTTCTATCATGCCAAGTCAATGGTTTTCAATGTTTGATGTAAAAAAAAATTATAGCTAGTTGGTTTCCCGTTTTCTTTTTTAGCTCACTCACTCCATAATGATGATGCTGATGGTACAAAAGTTGATAGGTAGTTTTTTGGTGTATTATATGGTGTGGTGGTGGTATTATGGTCGTCTTAGCTGGGGGTTGAACACACATGGGAGCAAAGACAAAGTCAAAAGTTTTAAATAGAAAAAGCTACCGATTTTTTTTGATTTTTTTAGATTTTCTAAAATTCCAATACAAAACAAATTGTACATTGACAAGCTTATAATGATATTTTTTGCGGTAACCAAAAAAAATGAATATGTATAATGAAAAATTATGACCATGACTGAATGGATTATAACAACAAGAACATTGATCTAGGAGAAGCGTTATGAAAAACTTTCAACTTGTTTTATATGTTCATCCTATTTTTTTACCTAATTATTGATTAGAAGGCTTTAAATGAAAAGTGAAAAACAAAATAGGGCATGCCTAAACGTGATAACTGAACTGATTACTTACCTATACCTACCTCGTGTCCAATTTCATCAGCACTAAACAACTTACAAGATCTGTTTTTTAAAAATAAATTGCACTGCATGATAAATCCAATCAATATACACACGAGGTCATTGTAAAGTTATCTAGGTACATGTCTATAACTATATTTTCTCTAGTTGAATATCTTCCACTTTTTGTGCATATATACTTCTTTTTTTATTAACCTTGTTGTTGTATTATACCTACTTGTTGTATCCTCTTACTTTCAAGTAGCATAAGCGCATTAGAATAC
>JAANSP010003481.1:0-11246 GCA_036850745.1 Homidia socia
AGAGAGCGAATGTGCATAAAAGGTTGTTGAATTCTCAATTCCGCTTAAATATCCAATTTTGATCCTAATGTACTCAGAAAGAAAAGAAGGCTCGTTTTTTGCACATTGCACTCTTCACATTATCCAAGAAATCCCTGCAAACATAAAATCCTTTCTTTTCGTCAAGGCTGACGACAACGACAATACACAATGAAATGCAATAGAGAAATATGTACAGCAAGCGTTCTTTGTCTATTTTGGTGAAAAAAGTCAAAGTGAATAAAAATAAGAAAACCGAAAGGACTTTTGCTAGAATCTACAGTTCTCCGTTTTTTTGCTTATTTTTCGTTAAAAAAGGAAAATAACGGTTGGTGAGCTGTATGCTGCTTTTGCTACTACTGCTGTAAAATAAAATGACTCGTCTTTTATCCCAAAATTCCGCAATCATGACCAAAAGAAAATGTATTCTTGCACACAAAGAATTCAATAGTCGTGGCGGTGGTAGTGGCAGGCACACGTCTCCCCAAGTATCAACCTCGTAGTCGTCGTACGTTACGTAATAACTATATGCAATAGTCATCATAAGGTTTACAGTCAAGTAGCAATCAGACACACCATTTTAGTTTCAGTTGACGTTTTTTTCTTCTTCTCTTTGCAGCATCTGGAGGGAAATATCCTACATTATCATATTGGCATTGTCAAGATCGTATGTACTACTGCAGAGAGTTTATAGATGCAAGCGTCTTTTGAGAAAAAAACAGTAAATGTACCATACACATGCTTGTGCAAACATTTCATTTATTTCATTATAAGATTTTCTTTTTTTTCTTGTATGGCCATTCATGTAAGTATATAAATGGGTATAACCTCTGCAAAGTATCTATCCACTCAAACTGTTGGTGTATGAACTTTTGCTTAATAGCACTAGTTTTAAAATAGTCAACTGTTCTCTTTCTCTCTCTCACTCACTCCAAGTGAGTATATATTACTACTAACCATGTATTTAAGTTTTCAGAACGAGAGAGAGGAATAAACGAAGTGATTGCAACTTTGAAGAGAAAGTACGCACTCTCATGATGACTATCATGGTGATCATGACGAGAAGGAAAAAAATCGTATTTCCGTTTATAAAAAAATGTCACATGATGGGCATCAAATATCAAATCAAGAAGAGTCTCTTTTGCTACTCACTTTCTCTTTCGCAAGATTTCCCAGAGTGCTGCTCAATCTCCATAACTGAAATAGAAAGGACTCAGCTTTGAATCAGAAATAATGTGAGTAAATGGCTCTTTGTAATATAATATAATATTTTCTGGTTGTTGCCACTGCTGTTGCTTGCTCTACACAACTCCTTTTTCTCCCTGTGATGTAAGTGTAGCAAAAAAGTACTTTTCCTGGGAACTCCTTTAAAAACTTTTACGGAAACGGAGATAAACGGGGCAGAGAGAAAGGGAGACTTTTTTGGTTATCGTTTAGGGACTTTAAAACAGTCAGAAAAAGAAGTGGCAAACTGGCAAGAGATTACATCTCTGAAGACCAGCTGGTGCTGTTGCTCTTTGAGAGACACTTGCGATGATGATAGGAAAGCATAAAAATACAAGGAAGAGGGCGAAAATGAAAAAAGGAGAGAAAGTAGTTTGGAGGCAGTGCCAAAAAGTTGGGATCGTTTCGTTTTCATCGTTGGCGTCATAACCGACAGTGTACAATAATATTGACTGAAGAATGAATATATACCTACCAAAAATATATGCATGTGTGTATGTACCTACTACCTGTCTCTATCCTTCCTTCATTGAACGCATGGTTGCTATAAAATTGCTATTTTTCACTGAATACTGAATGCCCTTGTCAATACTCACTTATACCGTAAAAACAAGGAGAAATAATACCAGCACTCTATGCTCTGAACAATATTGTACGGTAAATATTGTATGTTGTATTGGCAAGGAATTCAAAAACATATTTCAAATGGTTTGCTGAGCTGGAAATAAATGTGTGAAATTGCTTCATGCTCCTACAAGTACAGCAAATAAGAGAGAAAATTGTGGGAAAATGTATACATAACTCTTAAACATAACACTCATAAAACGGCACGGTGTATTATATGTAAACATATACATTAGGTACGGAAAAACATTGGTGTTTGGGTTTCATAGAAATAGTTGAAGAATGGCAGAAATAATAAAGGAAATTATTGAACCAAAAGTTTATATTATTCCCAGTTCAGTTCAATTGCACCTACATCTTCAGAGAAGAGACTAGTGACTATATAGGAATGAAAACAGTTGCGTCTATTTTTTGACTTTTTTCTTTTGAAGCAAAAAATCACTTCAGGAAAATTCAGTATTGATCCATCCATCACACGTGATGCTACTACGCTGTTTTTTATAATTTAATATTTAAACTTTTTGGAAGGACGGGATATTGCTGTTGTTAGTTGTCATTCTTGTGACATATATATTTCATAATCACTAGTAGAAAAAAGGGAAGAAAGTAGAGAGACAAAATGGCAAAACGCATTAGCATATGCCACATAGGTAGAACGAGTAGAGTAACAGTGACATGGTTTGGAAACAACGTATTTTCTGTGTCGCATATAGTTTAGTTGTAATGTTATGATTATTCTCAGACTTTACTATTTCCCAACTTCTCTTCCTGGAAGTTATGTTATGTCAGTTGCACTTGACAAAACACATTTATCCTGGAAAGTTACTTTATGTCAGTCTTTGTGACATATTGTGGTCATATAAAGGTGTGCTTCACCCGCCTCATTGTGCACGTGAGATGGTTTCTTGCAGAGAATCTCAATGTCGTGCTCTGACTTTATTATTGTACATTTGCAAATAGCCAACTATATACATAGTGAATGAAATGCAAATACTGCGTGCTATTATTAGCAAACATTCGCTGTAGATTTGATAGAAAAGTGAAATGTAGCAAAATGATGTAGACATGAAGACTCCATTTAATTTATTTTGATTGAAACAACAAGACCGGAAGTGAAAGATGTTTGCTGCTTATACCTAGTTTGTTTCACCTTCATATTATGCTACAGCAAATGATTTTATAATTTTAGGTACATTGCATAATAAAAACGTGGCCATGTGTAAACAAAACTTTGCTTCCTTGAAAATCAAATCCTTTACGAGGTTGACCTTTTCTCTATCCCCAGAAAATTTTGCTGTCGGCTTCATGTTTGAGATTTAATTGAAATGTAGTTAAAGTTGAGTTTTATTTTAAGCTACTACTGATTAACATTTTAAGTCCTTTTATTGCGCGCGTGGGCGTTTGAAGCTAAAAATATGAGGACAAAAAGAGTATATTTTGGTCTGCGTAATCTTGTTAATTATTGTGTGATTGATTATGCATGGGTTCGTATTTTACCTATGCAGCTCATGGTATGCACTCTTCTTCGAAAAAATCCACACACACTTACGTCCACTGGGAGTATTCTATGAAATCAACAGCTGCATGAACCCATTCGTGTTTACTAGCTACAGACCAAAAACGTTTAAAAAATCCACATGAAAATAATTGATATTTTGATTCAATAAATAGATAATAATTAACACCCTTATTCTATTTTATTAACATATCTGGCAATTGGTGCTACTAGATCGTTGGTTACTCCCCTTATACAAATGTAGCTGGTAATGATTGCAGTAATGCTAACGTTAACTTTTTTATGACTTGAAAACTTTACTAGAGTCTTCAACAATTCTATATTTCATTAAACGGGTAGGAATCCTTTGGCTAAATATATCATAATTAACATATATTCTTGTTTGCAATAAATCTTTGGCCGTCTTTCTCCGTCCTCTCCTGCCGCTTTCTCTCGGCAGTGAAAAAGGAAAGCAAAACCCTCAACAACAACTATAATAAAAGCGATTTGAATCCCATGCGGTGATGATGAGGATAAGTACTGTTCTTTGAAATGCTAAATATAGGCTATTCGGAATAGCAATTCATTAACGCATATTTATGTTATGTTTTTGTTTAGTTCGCATCATCCTCTTTCAGTCTTTGCAGATTTCCAACTAAACAAAAGTTACTCTACTACAGTGCCAAGGCAGGAGGAGAGCAACGCAAATTAATTTATTGTGAAGAGATTAAAGTGCATAAACATAACATGAGTTTTTGGTCAGTCATGTGAGGAAATAAATTCAAAGAAAAAGAATGAATTTATTCAAAGCATCCTTAAATTCTCTTCTTATACCATTGTCCTTACCCTTGTTCCCAACTACAATGCAGTCACTCACATGCACTTAAAATTTACAGACTGTGTTGCTCATCATCATCATCATCACACAAGAATAAGTTTTTATTATTAATCCTTAAGCCGAAATTCCATCATCCATTGTTTCCAAAACATAAAACCTCATGAATGTTCATAAGAACGTACATACCTTAATAATAATTCTATTCGTTCGTTCAATTGCATTTTGCATTGTTTATCACGATCCTGTACACTCAGTCACAACATACTGCATACATCCATACACACATTTAGTACGCTTGTTACTGAAGTATTATTATTATTAAAGAAGGAAAAGGGTTTCATGTCTGTCGCAACGAATTCATTCACGCATAAAGATGATGTGTTTCTCTCTTCCTCTCCCATTGCTCCTTACACACAAAATATTATAAATTATGACGACTCAAATCCTTGTTTATGTTTTGGTTCGTGTCAACTGCTATTTTTTCATTTTTATACACGCCTCACCTAGTCCACTGGCAACTCATCATCATAATCATCATCAACACCACCGTTCTGTGTCTTTTTTATATTTGGATATACATCTCCTCCTAACCAAATAATCCTCTACCGCCACCATCGCATCGTTCCATTGAACTTGATATTAATCCGGAGATATTCTACAAAAAAAACAAAATGAACTGTTGTTTGTGGTAGTGGTACACCAAACCAGCGTAGCAGACTGTTGGACTACATTCACATATGATGCCAGTTTATTCTGAACCTTTATAAACTGTAATAAGAGTTTTCTGTGTGACTGTGACTCTTTTTCTTTCTACTTTACATAAACCAGAGAGATCCTCAAACAAAAAATAGCATCTTTTCTTAAGCCTTTTCTTCTTCTGTATGTTCTCCCTCGTTACCTTCTCTCTCTCTGGTATATTGACTCTGTTGTTCGGGTTAGTCAGTTCTTTTCTTAAGATGTAATGTAGGTACATAATACCTTCTTGTCATTATTATTATTACACATAACATGCATGACAATGGGAGACTATGTGTGTGGTTATTGTGTAGACGTGACCACTTGAGGATGAGGAACATTTAATGCCATGATGCACTCCAACGTACTCTGCATAATCGTTTCCTTTAATACCATTATTATTATTGCCACTCTGGAGTAGAGAGTACATGCATGAATTCCTATATATCTGCTGTAGATGTATTCTATATAAATAGTATATTTTACCTACATACACAGACTATTTAGCAGCAGCACTAACTGTCATGGGTTTTTCGAAACCACTATACGTGTTTCAAAGAAAGCTAACCAACCATAAATGGTAGGTAATATTCATCCCAACTTCCTTTCCTTAACTCTGCGTTTTTTTTGTATCACTGCACAAGAAGAAGTAAGCATTGCCGGCAGTGCAAATTTAACGCAACTTTGAGAGAAAAGAAGTACACTGACATTTTCATGGTATTTCATTGTACACGAATGTGCTTTTGTGTGTATATTATATACTTTAGTCATAAATTTTGCTCTTGAGGCTGCACAGTCAGTTGACTGCATTTTGGTATTATGATATTCGGTTTGCATTTATGTTTTACAGTTTAAGTGTGAACCACATTTGTGGATTATTCCTGAGAGAGTTTGCATATCTGACCAAAAGTGAACCGCACATTTTATGCTGCTGGCTCTATTACTGTAGGACTTACTAAGCCAAACAACGGGATAAGAAAAGACTTCCATCAAAGGATTAGCATGTCCCGCAAGAAAATAACGTAATTAATCCCTACCTGGCCTGAGTGCTGTGCTGTTGCTGATGATAATAATAATAATGCTCGCTAGCTACTTACAATGTACTCACTTTAAAGTTGCAAGTAGATGCCTTATCGTGCATGTGCCTCAATTTTTTTCGTTTTTCATGCTGTTGATAATGATGAGCAGATTAAGAACTCAATGGAACGCAGGGCAATAATTTTAATGCATTTCATTATAACAGCAACAACAATGACAATAAACTATCATCTTTTTACTCAACGTACTTACATTATATATCTTTGTGCATCATCTCTCCTTCAAAAGTGGTTTTAAATGAAACATTTCTCTTCAAGTTATGTTTGTGGTGGGTTTGCTGTAACATAATAAGAAATATGACATTTTTCCCCTCACTATTTACCTTCACTATCAACATGCATTATACAATAGCTCCTTTAAAAACATCCCCTTCGGATATTTCTAAAAGAATGACCACGTCGTCGGAGTAAAAAAGGAAAGAATTTGCATAAAATGCGATATTACATGCTTAGATACCAGACAGATAGGGAGTAAAGTAACAAAAGTAAAAAAATGTAATGAATACAAAGAATGAACTTAACAACAACAACAACAACAACAACTAGTTTTTTTGTTTCTTTTTCTTCTTCTCCTGGTCTCTGGTATATTTACTTGTGGCTTAAAAACATCACTGTTCATGTTCATTAAGCTTAAAAGATCACGATATGGCATGCCAAAGTTGTGGACGATGTTGATGATGATTATTATGATGAGGAGAATGGTGGTGCAGAATAATGATAATGATCAAGTTCTTCAACTGATATCGATGTCTCAGACATTCCCAATAGAAAAAGAAGTTTATCAAACAGACCGAGAAGTAAAAGGAGGAGGTCTTGAATAAAATGCACAAATGAACATAAATCATTTTTTCTCTACTTTTTTTGCTCCTTTCCCTATAAAGTTTAAGCTCGTAGTGATATGGTGATAACAGTCATAAGTAGCTCTTGTGTCGATTATTACGCATGGTATGTAGGTATTAGGTGGTATCGGCAGGCAGATGGATTTTTTAGTTGAGTAAAAGCAAGAAGTGCTCAATGTTGCTGTTCTCTAATGATGATGCTTTGACTTTGGCATGGCTTTATTGTTTAGTTTTCTGCCTGGTTTTTGTAACAATAACCTCCAACAGGTTTTATTGTTTTGTTTGCGTGGTGTGGTGGTGTGTGTGGTTCTTCTTGTATCATGTCTTTTGCCTGAACCCAACGTAATGTGTGTATGCATAAGTAGGCATTGGTGTAATAGTTAGGTAGTCTTTTTAGTTCAGGCATCTAGTATATGAACATGCAATGTACAAGGCATTTTGATGGCTGTTCCAATTTCCTGCTTGTGTGCCCTCTGCTTTTGTGCCAATAGTCCATTAAAACATTTTATTGCTTTTAGAGTTCCTTCCAAGTCCAACACCAGCGTTTTATGCAAGCAACTAAATTGTTGGCATTAGAATATAATTTGAGGAACGAAAAAGACAAGTGAATGTTATAGTAGTATTATTTTGTTCGTTAAACTGTATGATAAAATTAATGCAAAAAAAACATTTGAACATTTTACTTTTTAAGCGATGAAAACTTGTATCTTATTTTAAAACAATGTGTTTTGTCAGTAAAATATTGTGGTTGATATTGGTAGATATTGTGTATGGTGAAAAGTAATTACTTTTAAGCTCTTACACTGGAACGGATATTTGAGTAGAAAAATTGACATGTGTATGTAGGTATTTGGGTTTTGATGCCTTTCAAAATAAAATGTAATAATCTAACCAACCATGAATTTAGTTTTTCAGAATTTACGTTTTGTTGGTAACACTTCTTTTCATGTTCCACTCATTTTACCATTAACTGGTTGTCAATTTAGACGGGTAGCAGCAGCAGCACAATGTAAAAGTGATAGTAAAGTAATCATTAAGAACGATTATTAGTAGAAAAAGGGACTACAGAAATAGGCACATGCAAAAAGTGATAGTAAAGTAATCATTTAGAACGATTATTAGTAGAAAAAGGGACTACAGAAATAGGCACATGCTGAAGTAACTGTGGCAGTGGTCGTAAATTTTGTAGAAATACACACCAGTAAAACTACTGAAATCAGGATGGGTGGACTAAACTGCTACTACTGTATATAGCATACTGCAAGGCAAGCATGGTCATCATGAATTGATTGCAGCAGGGAAAATTGTCCTTGTCTCTTTTCCCTTTGATAACATTATTATTGCTGCGCTTTCATCAACTTGTGTTTGTAAAAGCCCCAATTCCAGTCATTATACTGTGGTTTTTATAAGCACAAAAATTCCGAAGAAAATTGGCCCAATTGACTGCCTGTGATACAATATGTGATAGTATATTATGGGATATATGAGGGAAATGACAGACATTCAATGCAATGCTCAACAGTTCTCGTTCTCACACAGTGTAAAAGTTGACTCTGGAAAAAAGTACACGTTGCTGACATACACATGCCATGCCTCTGACACTGTACTAGAAACCCAATAAAACGGAATGATTTCGATTTTCGCAAAATGGGAAAATGGAGAGAAAGTACACACACACACACACAACTTTTTCGACAACAAAAACCAAAAAGTCAACCATCTCTAGTGATTCAACAACGACTTTTTCCACACACATACACACAACCACACGAGTCTATAAACCGAACATGAGTGCTGGTTGTCAAATATGTGATATCATTATAAGAAAAAATACTGCTATACGCTTTCCATTTGTAAAACTTTTTATATGGGTATAGTTCTTGCTAGATTGGAGGTGCTTTGTGTAGATGATTGCAAGAGATTCTCAACTGATTGAGCTATTTAACTTCTTAGAAACCGTTTACTCTGTATATATGCCTAAAGCAGGTATATGGAAACACTTAAAAAGAAAAGCTTACAGGCTCAATTTGGCATGTATATTTTGCTGCTGCCTTACTGTCTGTCTGGGTTTGGAACTGTAACAAAAAGCCTTAAGGTTGCGACGTTCATTATAAAGGATTTAACGTGTAGGTGCAAATTAATGAATACTTTACGGTTATCGATCGTCTCATCGTTTGGTTTTCTTTTGCACTGTTGGCAAACTCGGTGTGTACATGTTTGTAGTTTTTTGTACTGCGTTGCTTTCTTTTTATAATGCGTCTGTCTGCCTCGTCTATCATGTGTTCTTGTCTCTTCTTAAATATACATGCTTTCTCCTACGTACATCAATGATATTTTTATAATGCGTCTGTCTGCCTCGTCTATCATGTGTTCTTGTCGCTTCTTAAATATACATGCTTTCTCCTACGTACATCAATGATTTTACTTTGAATTATCTAACTCGACTGGTACACAACGAATCCATTACCTATTTACCCTTGCCTTTCTCAAGTAAACAGAAACTGACAGCTTCTTTTTCTTTCGCCTTTTATTTGCCTTGTTTTACTGTAATGTGGTGTGTTTATATTCTTTACCACCCACACTTCATAGTAAAAAATTGCATGGCATATGCAGTGAAACGTGTGGGTTTAATAGTGGATGCATTGGGAAAATACTGGGTGAAAGTAGGTAGGTAGGTAAATGATGAAAGTATAAACAATTTACCCTCCTTGCCTTTCTCAAGTAAACAGAAACTGACAGCTTCTTTTTCTTTCTCCTTTTATTCGCCTTGTTTTGCTGTAATGTGGTGCGTGTTTATATGCTTTTCCACCCACACTTTATAGTAAAAAATTGCATGGTATTTGCAGTGAAACGTGTGGGTTTAATAGCGGATGCATTGGGAAAATACTGGGCAAAAGTAGGTAGGTAGGTAAATGATGAAAGTATAAACAAAGGAAAAAGGAGGACTTTTGGACTTTTGTACAATCTTTACTCTTCGGATTTCAGCTGAATGACTTGCAAAGTTAAACTTGGTAATGTGAGGGAGTGTGTCGGATTATGTTTTTCTGTTGATCCTCTCTAGAGATATAGCCAAATGAAATGTACGTTATGGAAAAGTGATACAGGGCAAAATTATGTGCGCGCATATTTTCTGGGCTTATATAAATATTAGTGTATTTATATGCTAAAAATATAATAAACTTTTTCTTATAAAATGTCAACATCTGATAAACCTAATATGGAATTGCAGAGCAAATATAAAGTAACACAAGATTCATGCAAGAAAAATCATAAGGGTTAAGGTTTCACCACTTCATGCACCATTTAATGTAAAAATTAAATTGAAAATTATTCATTCTGAAATACACTGAAAAATTGTCATTCAATAGGAACTAGAAATGCTCATATTTTCCCGCATAAAAGTCTTACAACCAAGTGCATCTGATGGTAGTACCATTATGGTGCATACACCATACACTATCATTTTTGTTGTTCGTTGACTGATACTTGAAGGTGTAAAATGGAAAATCTTTAAATGATTCGAGTTGATGTTTTGTTCGTTGTCCTGCTGTTCAATAACGGAAGGCAATTCTTGGTGTGGCATGTCAGGCTTACCTAATGATGACACCGCTGCAAACAGGAACAGCTTGGGGCGAGTCAAAGTTTGACTCTATATTGACTATAGTGAATAATGAGAATATAAAGGGAAGCGGGTGGTAAAAGTTGAATAAACCGGAGATCATCATCTATATATAATAAAATGCGCTTTTATACTAGGTTTCCATGCGATATACAGTCGGCTTTGTGCGATTTGGTAAATGTTTACACTTTTTTGCTTTGTGTAACCGGTCAGATGTGCTGCGCACAAAATTGCCGACTGCATACCGCACGAAAACTGACAATAAAACTGGATACGGACGGACAGGGGTCGTTCATGTTCTACGTTGTCCCTTTCAAGCTATCATACCGTCTGAGTGTATTTTAAGTTTTTCATTATTTACAGGATGCACATAAGGGAATCTCTGCATCCCACAGTAAAACATCTTACCCCACCACTAACAACTATGCATGCCACACTCACATGCATGGACCCTTACTGAGCTGCTGCTGAGCTGCAGTGAAGTACATACAAAGCATGAGCGTAGATACAGTGTGTATTTCTGCGGTACTGTGTTAGCTAGACGCAGTGCAGCCGAGTGGTGGTAGATGGCAGCACCGGTACCGTTTATGTTCTAGCTGGCTACTGGCTGGGTTATGTGTCATGTGTGCATTGGAACTGCGTTCACTCTGTGTTCAAGTGCATTAAAACTGCGGTCACTCAGTGTACATTTGGCTTATGCATTCACCACTGTACATTTTGGCTTACGCATTCACCACTTGCTTACGCATTCACCACT
>JAANSP010003482.1:0-11240 GCA_036850745.1 Homidia socia
ATAAAATGACATTTCTGCTGCTGTTACACAATTGAAACTGGCCTATGGTCATGTGTGTAATAAATATGATGATGGGGATTTAAAACATGTTGAGCGTTGCTATATAACCAGACAAAGTGCTATGCTAATTTTTTATCAACAAAACTAGACTGTTACAATAATATTCAGTGTACATTTGGGTTTTATTGGATGGCCATTTCTGAGAATACATTTCTGGTGATTATACAGTGATCATTTAATACACATTGTCACTTTTTACGTAAGGGACACCGTGCCAAGTAAGTATGATAATGTCAGTGGTAATGATGCTGGTGTCATCGTTATTTTTTATGTTCAGCTTGTATTGCCTTCCCTATCCAGATAACATTTTTTTCTTTTGTGCTGCTGATGTTACAGTTTCAGCGATAAAAATTACAAACACCCTTTGTTCACTTTTACTCTTTTTGGTAATTTAAGACAAATGCTACATGCAAAAATGTCATTATTATTAACATTACACCTTGGTCAAATTGCCTATACACCAGAGGTTTTTAATACTAATTTTTTATAATGGCAGAGGAAACTGTTTTTAGGGATTTTAAGTCTGTCTTTTATTTTTTAAACCTTCAAAATAAATGTTGGACTATATGAAGTTCTCAATGTTTTAAAATTGGTCCAAACCGTATCATAGCCGTAGCAAAATGCATAAATTCCTTAGCTCCAAATGTTTAGTAGCCAGAATAAATGGCTGTGCAAGATTTTTGCTACTTGCTCAGATGTGAATATTTTATTACATTTTTTTCTCATTACTGGTCAATACATTGCACCTGTCTTCAGATTGCCGGGCAGTTCACGATTATTTTTGAAATCGCAAATTAACATAACTTTTTTAGAGGATTAGGCATAATAATACATGAGCAAATCATGCATACATCTTTTGCATCAATGAATGTAAATTATACTAGAAAAGAGGCAAAAAGTCGAAATACGTCTACTTATTGCAGTGATCTCTGTATACCATGTACCATGTCGACTCACCTTAAGACATTTCTTTTCTCACTCTTTCAATATAAATTCAGTGTCGACGCTTGATATATATTTTCTTTTCCTTCTTTTTTATTCATCCTGTCGTTCGCTTTTCTTTTTTCTATAGTTTGTGTGTGTATTACGTGGAAAAAAGGGGACGGCCACTACCCTATCTGCTCCAAGTCGATAAATCTTCCGTCAATGTCCATGCTCTCAGATAGCACCTTGCCCAAATGGGGGACAACACATTTGGATTATGCACAAGAAGATGGGCGGGCGGCAGTGTATGTGTGTGTTGTAGAAGAATAAATATATTATTCCGAGTTGAAAAGGGCTAAAAAATACATATGCGTTGTTTTTGTCATCGTGTTGTCCTCCTGCTACTACTCTCTTTAACAATGGCTGCAAAAAGGCTCCTTTGTGTAGCTATTCAATCTTTACAGCAGCAGCATTGTTTCCATAGTGACTGGATAACCCGCGTTCCATTTCACACCACACCACCCTACCCTTTAAACCATGTACATTATTACACGGTTATATTTCAAAAAGTCACTGTCCCTCTCTCAAAAGAGGAGAAAGTGTGATAGCGAAAAAAATCAAGAAGAAAAGAAAAAATCTATAGCATGGAAATACATATTTAGCTTTTAAGAAAAACATACGAATGTATAAAAAAATCTGATTCGATGGCCTCCGTATATTTATGTGCTCTTGTGAATGTATTACTTTACTTATCAATTGGAGAAAAGGAAGGATATATTATTGTCCAAACATAATGTCGCTAGGGAAGCTTGTGTATCTGTGATGCATTATAGCGACTATTGAGACAAAAAAAATGCAAAGTCAGAAAGTGTTCTGAAGGAGAATAAAACAAAGAGGAAGAATAAAAAGACGCGTCGAAAGTTGAACAAAAAAATTGAAGATGGATATCGAGAAATTGCTTTTATTTCACACATGCATACACACACACTGTCTTTCAGTTGGGTTTGGTTGGATGAAACACATAGAGAGAGAGAGAGATGAGAAAAAAATCGAATTTCTGTTTGTTGCCTTTGGCTGCGTTGGCATATTATACTTCTCTTTTGTCACAGACTTGCCCTCCAGCAGTTTAATCATTATTGAAGGTGCTGATACAACTGGTTGTTTTCCTCTGCTGTCAGTCGGATGGGTTTGAAATTTTAAAGAAATTTTCCTTCAACAAGCGAAATAGCGGACTTGAGTTAGGCTTATTGATGCCATAGTGTAAATTATGAAATGTCAATCGAAAAAGTTTTCTTGTTTACGGCAAAGTTGTGCTTTTCTAACAATTAAATGGTAGTGGGTTGCGCCGGATATATTTCAAACCTTGATAAGTTGGACGTATTTTTTAAAGAGACGGCAATAGCCTCTTTCTCTAAAAATAAAAATAAATTAAACAAGCTGAATAGGGAAACAGAGAGAGAGAGAGAGAGGAAAAGAGTCGCAACTCTAAATAAAAGTTGGCAAGTTATGCTTAAATTCTGTGGAAAAGCTTCTTAAATAGCAACGGGCATAAAACATTTTTTGTGATTATTGAGCCCTTTTAACATGCACAAATGAGCTTCATGTAACTTTTATTTGAATTGCACTCACGGGATCGTTTTCCCCATTCTTTTTTACTCGTTTATCTTTACCATGAAATCTTGCTTATATACTGACTATGAATTAAGCAGATAAGCACTTTCCTCAATTTGTCCTATCTTCCTGCGCATTTTTTCCCTGACGGTATTATACTCACTTACTTATATCTCCCACTCAGGAAGGAGCGTAGTCAGGAGGAAGCCTTGCATGTTCATTCATTTAGAGCCACTACGCCGCTATAAATAAGATAATAGTATTTACTTACTATATTTAGGTAGATATACATGTGCAAGCATGGAAAAAGCTCCAAATCCTTGCCATTCATATTTCAGGAGTAAAAAATAAAGAAAAAGATATACGGGAGTCTTTTGGTGATATCGTAGGGGCGTGCTGCTGCTCTGGTATTTAGTGAAAAAGAAAGAAGGAAAGAAAAACGTCAAGAATACCGACCTTTGCTACTGCTCCAGTAATTTGTACACAGATCTCATATGCCATCTGTTATTATTATTATCATCATTACTGCTATATCTATTTTTGAGAAGAGAGTGTTAGTCAAGTTTTAAGTATCCCATACTTAAAAGCTGTAAGATTTTTAAAAACTTTCTTTCCATTTCCAGTTACAGTATTTCCACATTTTGACTGGCTTAAAATTCAAACAAAAAGACTTTCTCACTCGCCTTGCCTTTTTTGCTGGGCGTGGAAAATGAAAGAGGAATGAAAGATAAGAAAATTCCGTCAAAGGTAAACGCTGCTTGCTTTAGAGATACAAGCTGCGTACCCAAGTAAAATCTCCTTCTCTGGTGGTAAGAATATTAAGTATTAAAATTTTATCAAAAAGGCCGATCAAGATTTACACAACAACACTCACCAACTGAAAGAGGCGGTGGTGGCTGCGACTTTTGTCATGTGTGTTTGAGAGGCGAGTGAGTGAAGTGAAGTCGTGTGAATTTTCTGGTGTTTCCCTCAAATTAAGAAGCCACTTGGCTTGTTCTCATTATGCTCGTCGGAAAAGGCTTGAGGGAAAGTAATTTCAAATGAAGGGGGTGTAAGAGCGAAAAACAGGGTTGCATATATAACAATAATAATAATATAATAATAATAATATTAATATTATTAACATGAAAGAAAAGACACCCTCTGTCTGCCTACTTTCTGTTATGCCGCTTTGTACGATGCTGCTGCTGATGATGATGAAAATGATGCAGCTTGAGAACACTAGAAATAGCTGTCATGTTTACTACTAGACCAAGTTACTTGTAGCAGCAGCATCACGAAAGAGTTTCCTCACCACCACCACCAGCAACATGACATAACAGACAACAAACTACACAAGTAGCACAGTGAGACTGTCATGTTTACTACTAGACCAAGTTACTTGTAGCAGCAGCATCACGAAAGAGTTTCCTCACCACCACCACCAGCAACATGACATAACAGACAACAAACTACACAAGTAGCACAGTGCGAAAAGCTGTTTTTACTGCCTCCCCAAGATGGATACTTTCATCAGTCCGGTTTCTCACTGTTCACTTCCGCCACCATCACCACTGGTGGTGCTTGTACCAGCAGCACACAAGCTGTCAGTCTGCTCAAGTTTGCGGTGAGCAATAAGATCTCTCTTTCTGCTTCCCCACTTTTCTTATGAGCAGCATTTTTTGCCTCCGTATTGCCTTCATAGGCATGTACATGCATCAGACAAGGTGCACACACCAATCCCGTCCAAGCCTCATCAAGAACGCATTCGCTTCTTCTTTGATGGTAATAATAGCCGTTGCTTATAAATACATGGTCAGTGCAACAAGATTGGATAATATATTTTGCAAGTTTTATTGTATTACTTGCCCTCCTTCACTAGCCAACCGAGGAGAGAAAAAGATTAACTGGTTATGTGTACCACTTGGCGGGGTCCAAATAAAAAAACAAGAACGAGAAGAAGAGAACATAAGATTGAGCAGAAGAGTAAGTAGGTATTTAACACACCACCAGCAGAAGCAGCAGTCTATCTCAGTGACTTTCGAATGCTTCATTTGTGAAAATTTACTATATAGGGAAAGGAGAAGAGAAAATATATAGCTTGCGGTTTAGCTTTCTCTCTCTCTCCCTTTCTCTTTCTTTCTGTCCCAATGTTTTTAAGAAGCCAAGCAGCAAGCTTACAGCCTTTCTAAATAGCGGCAGTAGCAAGCCAAGACAATCATTCTTTTTCTTGCAACAACTTTATCGAGAATTAAAAGAGCTTTCATCTTATCACTCTCCACTGGCCAAACTAAACACAACTACTGGTCGCAGTGGTGGTGTTGACGATGGTGATGCTGTGATATTCATGCATTCTGTCTATTAAACCATACATTTTGTGTGTGTACTCCCAAAACTCTTGATTTCCACTGAAAAGAAGGGAAGATATTATTAGGCTATTATTATTCCATTATATGGTGTGTACTAAAAGAGTGTGGATGAATGCCGTTATTTCTACTGCTGTTGCTGCTACTAAACTCTTGGTCCACCAGACAAAATCTATGCTTCTAAAACCGGTAATTATGCACGCATGGTTGAATTTCCTTTGTGGTGGTGGTTTGCTTGATGATGTTGCTGCTTTCTTTACAGCAGAGAGAGAAAAAAAGGGAAAGAGAGAGAGAGTTGCTTATACACAATAATAATAAAAGCTGACTACTCACTTCTCCGCGGCAGACACTTTATTTTTCACACTTGACTCTTTTGGAGGGAAAGGGACAAAAATGATAGGTAATTTTGCGAGAACGCAGAGAGGCGGCTTCACTGTTGGAATGAATAAGATGGTGTCCTTGTTATACAAAATCCAACACAAGCTACCTCTATACATGGAGTAGCACTATTATTATTACGTAATAAATTATCATCCAAATGAATGAATCAAATGCACAACACTTGTAAAATGATGGTCCCACCACCCACACACACATACTTTTCCTCTTTCACAATTGGTGACACTTTTGACCCANATTATCATCCAAATGAATGAATCAAATGCACAACACTTGTAAAATGATGGTCTCACCACCCACACACACATACTTTTCCTCTTTCACAATTGGTGACACTTTTGACCCAGAGCAGAAAAAAGGACATTTGGCAAATCACCAGCAGCAAGCAAGTATAAATTAGTATAAAGAAAACTCCAAAAAAGAACTGTTTATAACTTTCCATTCATTTGAACTATTATATTGTGCACTTAAATTCCTTTTTTCACCAATTATTATACTGCTGCCCACAACAGCATCATCATTATCACCATTCATACCAGCACCACCACTATACTTTTCCTCTTTCACAATTGGTGACACTTTTGACCCAGAGCAGAAAAAAGGACATTTGGCAAATTACCAGCAGCAAGCAAGTATAAAATATTATAAAGAAAACTCCAAAAGAGAACTGTTTATAACTTTCCATTCATTTGAATTATTATATTGTGCACTTAAATTCCTTTTTTCACCAATTATTATACTGCTGCCCATAACAGCATCATCATTATCACCATTCATACCAGCACTACCACTTTGCAGATGGTTCTCTTTCACAGTGATAACTAACCAAATACTGTTATCGAAAAGGATTATTGGCTATTGGCTATACGTACAATATAATAATAACCATGCAATTTCTTCATGCCCATCACTATTGGAGTACAATGGACGCAATTTAACAAGTGCCAATTTTATTAAAGAATGCAATGTTCCGCAACATTGTTAACAATAAACATAATAATGGCTTTGTATATAGCAGAGGCAGACACTTTCATAAAATGCACGTAAATATGTATTCACATTGGTTATTACTATGGTCCTTTACATATACATATCCTTCTCCTTTCCGCCATACTTGTTCAATAACCATTTCTTAAAAGGCTGTTCCTTAATATTGCTCAATAGCTAACTGCTGTATAGACATACAAAATTTCCTCGCTGTTGCCGGACCGTTTTTAATACATATTATCTTGTTCCTTCCGCCTAATTTGCTTTTCTTCCTTCAAATTAAGGATTTCATGCAGCCTTTCAAAATTTCTCCCCATCAATAATTGCTGGCCAAAGGAAGCATCAAAATTTAGTATTGGCTTGGCGGCGATCAAGATGATAATGATAATAATGTTACTGCTGTAATGATTTTCTTTCTTCACTTTGTGTATTTGATTAGTAAATTGTGAAGATGAAGATGGCGATGAATGAATTTTGCTCATTATAAACACATCAATCATCAACATCATCGCTTGTTGATTAGGGAGCAGTTATTTCAGAATACTTGAGTGCAAACAATGTATCATTACTTACTCAAGTGATTCTGATGGTGATAATGCCGGAGGGGAATTGAAGCGTGAAAAATAATTGTATCTCTGGAGACTCTGCAAAAGATTATTCGATTCTCTTGAAGAAATATCCAATCGACTTGATTTATTCAATTTTTCATTCAAGATGTGAAACAAAGCTGCTTAAATGATAGCCAATGATGCTGCTTCTGCTGCTGCGGCAAGTTCAGGTCTGATGATAAGTTGTTATGAGACTTGTGAAAGAGAAAGCTACCAACCTCTCCAACTTTTTGCATATATTATTTTATTTTATATACATATATGATATTTGTCCAATCAATGCAGAAAATTGTTATCTATTTACTTTAGCAGAGAAAAGCAAAAGAAGAAGCAATTGTTAAGAATAGGAGGGACGAATCTAATAAAACAGACAAAAATACACATACGTCTCGATGAATAAATATTTCAATTCAATTCACAATTTTTTTCTCTAAAAATGTGATACATACATCATATATTCCAAGTAAGTTTGCATATATGATTTTGGAGCAACTTCAATAAAAAAAAGTATTTTTCCCTTGATGAAATCTTCTTCTTCTTCAATAACCTATACTACAACCGATACTGCTCGCCTTTCACTAAAAATAGTAACGGACGCAGTAGCGTATACTAAGTAAGCTAAGCAAGTGGAAAAGGGGATGAATGATTTCCCTCGTTCTGGCTCTTGCTTCTGCGGCCATAACTTTCCCAATGGAATACACCAGCATTGGATTACTTTGCTTCATGTGCTGATATTGTGTTCAATACTTGTGTACCGACCGAGAACGAGACAGAGAGAGAGAGATGAAAAAAACCGTTTTGTCTCCTGACTTTTTTTCCTCTTGTACTTATTTACTGTTAAAAAAGAAGGAAAACAATAACTGGAGAGAAATATATAACATAAAAAAGTGTAGTGGTTGGTGATCGTGGAAAAAAGGATATGGTCCATCGACTCCACCACCACCACCAACACACTACTTGCTATACTGCAATATACTGTAAAAGCAAACTCCATTCAATTGGGTATTTTCACTACCAACCGACCGACAATTTCTTGGACGAAGCTAGCCCCCGATGTAAAAAAAATGGTGTTGGCACTTTAACAGATTATTGTGAAGGAGAAAAATAAGCGTGTAGAAGTATAGCATTAATATTACGTATGGGAGCATGTATTGAAAAATATTGAAATATCAAGTTGGTATCGAAACTTTTAGTGCTACAACAACTGTCCAAAAAAGTACATGATAAATATTGAAGGCAACTTCTTATGCTCCTCTCCTCTCTTTTCCATTCCCTTGCCCTCCCCAACTTATTATTATCAAATATATTTATTATTATTATTATTTTGGAAACATTCTGTATGCAATAACATCACATAATAAATATACAGGCGCAATTTTCTTTAAGTTGTAAAAGAGAAAAAGAAGTTGTAGTTATGTACATATTTTTTATTTTCTCTGGGTTGTTGGAAAACAAGAAAATAGAAAAAGAACCAACTTTTGTATGTTTTTTTGCCTATTGCCATCTATCCAGAACGCAGTTATACTTTTGCTATATAAACGGCCAAAGAGGAAGTGAAAGGAGACTCTGGCTAAAACTGTTGTTTTATTGATGGCGTATTATTATTGCCAGCATTATGGAAAGTAAACCGATTGTAACAATAATAGTAACAGTAGTTGTGTCGGGTAGTTCTGTGTACAAAGTCGTTTGGATGGAGGTATCACCATTATCCTCGGATAGAAAAAAAATACACATGAAATTGAAAGAAAATTGCAACATTTTGTGGTACATTTTGTTTCCTCCAAGTGGCTGGAGAGATGTTCCGCTTTGTCTGCTTCTGTAACTGAACCTGTCATATTTTATATTGTGTCATTTGAGTGTATATGTGCATCAGTACACATGCACGGAGAAATAAACATATATATAAACTCATCCGCGTAACAGTAATAATATATTGTTGTGAACTATACACACACATGCAGCGAGAGAGAGAGAATGGCTATAATGGTGACAGAGTAACTGTTGAAAATGGTCAAAGTGAAAAGCAAAAAGAAGATGTTGAAGAAGCATCTTGAAGGAACATATATAATAAAAATAATAATTTTACAACCTCAAAACATGGAAGAAGATGCATTCCACGTTTTGGGGAGGAGGACCCTAGGAAAAAAGTAGTGGCTTTATTAGGTTGGTTGCTAGAGTAAGAGTAGGAGTAGTAATGATATAAGGGAACTGTGTGAATTATTGCACGGGAATGCTTCTGATAGGGGATAGTTTTTTTGTGCTGATGGTAGTAAAAATAGTATAGTAATAATAATACAATTGTCTCTGTTTTTCTTAAGAAACATATACAATAATAATAACAATATTAATAGTAGCAGTAGTGGCAATAGAAGTTACTCTGGAAAGTGTAACACTTTTTTCTTATGATGATAAAGTAGAAGGACATAAAAAAGGAAGACAAGCGCAAGCAAGTTATTGATGCAACTATAAAAACGAGTAACGGAATGTGATG
This sequence comes from Homidia socia, assembly GCA_036850745.1. Classification (NCBI taxonomy): domain Eukaryota; kingdom Metazoa; phylum Arthropoda; class Collembola; order Entomobryomorpha; family Entomobryidae; genus Homidia; species Homidia socia. The sequence goes on from JAANSP010003482.1 coordinate 9,426, forward strand.
AGGTAAAAAAAACTTTGGAGGTTGCTTGGTCATTTTCTTCTTTTTTAGTAAGTTATGAGGCAATGTATACAAGCAATGGTGCCAAAATGATAGGAAAGAAAAACGATCGGATGTTGGGTCCATCCACAATCGTCCTCTGTAGTAAAAACATTTTTGTGGGGAAATTTTTGTACAGGAAATACTTTTTTTCTTTTTTTAAAGATGAGCACAACTAAAATGTAAAAAGAAGAATATGAAGGATTTTCATGTTTTTAAGAAAAAGAGTCCGTCTTTATTCATCAGGTGCAAAATATAAAGAAAATAAATGAACACAGCAATTAAGAATCTGATGAACAATGAAGCAGAATATATCTGATTTTGGGCAAGCTGTGCAGGATTTTCTAAAAAAAATCAATCCGAAATAAATAGCGACAAAGATGAAAAATAAAATGCAATAATCACACAAAAGAGTAACATTACTATGGAAATTCAATCAATACACTTTTCATCATCATCACCAGCAGCACCATTGGTAGTTGCTCTGTTCACGTGTAGATCTACAATGTACACTACTGCTGCTGCACTTGTACATACCCATCCTCTAAAGACAAGACATAAATTGTTAAGTAGTTATTCGTTCCATTGCGCTTGGAATGGCCTCTGTAAATTTTAACTTTTTTTCCACACTTCCCTTCACAAACTGCCATATATTTTCAATCGGGATGGAGAAAAGAGTAGGTCTGAAATTCTCGAATAAAAAATAATACGGTAAAAAAGGTTGATATCTGTTAGAGATAACCTATAACACTGTCTTATCAGTTAGTCGTTTTGTTTTACCAAAAAAATATTTATATGAAATATGCAGTGTTTTATTATTTTCAACCTTTTTGCCATGACGATGCCATGATAGCATCTACTGGTGAAATGATGCAATCTAAAATACTTGCACAGTTTCGTATACAACTCGCCCAGAGTTTATTTACTGCCGTGTATTTACAATTTACCTCATAAAAATCCCGTTTGTACCAAGGTATATATATATATATATATATATGTACATATAAGTTACGTATATGTATTTATTTTGTACAAGGTGCTTTTACAAAACAGAAATAAGAAATATATGTGGATGAAAGGCGAATGTGAGATGGTCCAAGTCGTAAATCAGAGGAACGTTAGTGCCTGCCATTTAGAAAACAGGGAGCGATGGATAATGCTCAATAATGGTACAGCAGCAGCATGCATGCATGTACCTCTCTCCTCTTGTCCGAAAGTGTTTCATTCCATCCACTACTCAGCAATTCAATAATATACCATATCGTAAAAATGGACTTTCACTTTCATGTGTGAAATTCAAGAGTCATCGACATTAACGGAATTGGAAGAAGTATATTATAACTTTAACACCCTCTCCGAGAGAACAGGGAAGACTGTAAAGGAGGATTGTGACGAGTAGTTCTCATAAATACACATTCTTGCTTTTTACCTTTCGCCATACCGCCACTACAACTCCAGTAGTAAACATGATTGAATGGTCGAGAAATATCAGATTTGTATTTCTTTACTGCTCAATAATGGCCATCCAGTTTTCTCGTATTTCTGTGTATCAACTTGAAATAATAGTACAGCGCTATCTTTTAGAATTCCGACAGACTAAACGCAAGTAAATATTTTATTTTGCTCCGTTACTTTGGTGAATCCTCTCGTTTATATATAATAACGGATGCATGTATGGGTACTTTATCCTCTGTATCTCTTTAGTTGACCATTTCTGTTAAAAACTGACTTTTGATCTACTCCTGCACTCTGAATCTCTTTCCCTCCTTCTCTCAGTCT
>JAANSP010003483.1:0-11240 GCA_036850745.1 Homidia socia
AAACAGTCTTCTTCATCTCATCAAAAAAATTCCATTTCTCTCTGCGTTTCGATAAAAAAAACTTGCCTGGCTGGCTACTAGCAGTAGTAGTATGGCAATTAATCTAATTGTAGCTCTCACATCACATCAAAAATATTTCTCCCATTTTCTTAACGGATGAGCTTTTAAAAGAGGAGCAAAACGGACATTTGATAATGCTGGTACATGTACCTAAATATGCTTTTACCACCACCACCGTTGCTCCTGTCATTTATTATAAATTTGCTTTGTAGTTTTAATCTAAAGAGAACTCTTTGATACATTTTTTTATTGCCGCTGCGCGGACATTAAAAATAATATTTTCATATGATATTTTTTTTTGATTTGCTGTCTAAAGCTGACTCTAAGTGTAGGATTTCAGTTTGCTATAGGCCATTTTTGCGTTATCACTTCAACTGCTGTGTATGATGATTGTTATTGCTCATTGATGACGATCTCGATAACAGCGGCAATAACAACTGCTTATTAATTTAGCAATAATGAGCACAATGGGATACATTTTTTATACAATTTAGAGATAACAACAGAGTCGACTTATTGCTGAGACGATCTCGATAACAGCGGCAATAACAACTGCTTATTAATTTAGCAATAATGAGCACAATGGGATACATTTTTTATACAATTTAGAGATAACAACAGAGTCGACTTACTGCTGCGGTTAAGTCAATTATGTACAGAAGCTGTCGGACAAAACGAGAAGTATTTTTTTCATAAGAATTACCTACATACATAGTTAGTTTTCACTATCTCACAAGCTTGACTTTAATTACGGTGATTTTCATTCGGAACTGAAAATCTGAAAAGATGAATAATATTGTGTGTGTAGGTACTCGCTCACATTAAAAGTCGGTAAGATAAAAAAAATAAGATGATGGATTGGGAATAAAACGAATGTGATAAACAGCGATAGTAAAAACATTTTCACCTATCAATTACTATTATATAGTTACTTGTAATATGAGCAGAGATAGGTACCTAAATGGCAGTGTGCGGTAAAATATTCAAAAAAATATGAATTATAGAGATGACGAGACGAGAAACATGATACGCACGCCCAAGTAAATCGCAAGATTATACAGGTATTATAATCCAACTATTAAAATGTGTGAGCAAATAGGCATTTAAGTTATTTGACTAAATTATGCATATATTATGTTATGATAGGTAGTTAGGTAGTTAAAAAGATATATGGGGCTACCTGATACTGTAAAAAGTAGGCAGTTCTTATCATCATCATCATCTCTGTAACTCTCTCGTGGTAGAAAAACCGACAAGAGAAATTGTAGAAAAATTCCAACACGTTTAGTACTCAAACACTTGGTTTTACATATTTTTTCAGAATTGATGTTATTGACCCACTCCAGTAATCTCATGAGTCGCTTGTGTGTTTAGTTGAAAAGTTTCCGTTAGAAAATAGAGCTTATGAGGCATGAGGGTAATGATGACATTCAAAAACTCGATGGGGGCAAACACATCAACGCCTCTAAAGTTGATGACAATTTTGACAACAAAAAAGTAGTAGCAAGTGAGCCAGTGTAAGAGAGAGGGCAAAACATCCATAAATTACTATAAAAAGCCCAGCTACACAAAGCTATTTTGACAACACAACATTATTCATAGAAGAAAAATTTAAATTGTAAATTATTATATTTTGACAACACAACATTATTCATAGAAAGAAAAATTTAAATTGTAAATTATTTCAACAACAACAGCAGGAATGAGAAAATAGAAGCGCATCATACATTTGATAGAATTTTCAGAAAAATGGCTTCTGGCATGGAATTCTACATATTTGCATAAAAATAAGTAAAAAATGATTAAGAAGCAATAAACACGAAGGCGTTGTACAGCATAAAGTAACAACAAAAAGCTAAGAAAAAATGAAATTGAAATTGGTTATTGACTCCATTTATTTTCGTCATCATATTCATCTCATCTTCTTCGGGTCAGGGCTAAAAAAACAGCAGGAATGAGAAAATAGAAGCTCATCATACATTTGAAAGAATTTTCAGAAAAATGGCTTCTGGCATGGCATACTACATATTTGCATAAAAATAAGTAAAAAATGATTAAGAAGCAATAAACATGAAGGCGTTGTACAGCATATAATGTAACAACAAAAAGCTAAGAAAAAATGAAATTGGTTATTGACTCCATTTATTTTCGTCATCATATTCATCGCATCTTCTTCGGGTCAGGGCTAAAAAATTATGCAGTGCTTTTGTTTCTACTTGATAGAGTTTTTGCTAGCCCTGACCACTCTTTTGTGTTTGCAATGCGTTGTTTTCTCAAGTATGGCCTTACCACCAAATGACAATACAGCATGTACAAAAATCGCCATTTTTTAATCTTCTTTTTTTATTGTTTTTGTTTCAGGATCCACCCCCTCAGCTAGAAGTAAAGGTCGACACTCTGCACCATCTACTAAAGTGAAATCCCGTCGTCGTAATATTTTACAACATTTAAGCGTGGAAGAAATGCGTCTTCTTAACGGTGGTAGTGTTCCCCCCGGGAGTGGTGGGGGAAGATGTGCAGGGAACACGGGANTCGTCGTAATATTTTACAGCATTTAAGCGTGGAAGAAATGCGTCTTCTTAACGGTGGTAGTGTTCCCCCCGGTAGTGGTGGGGGAAGATGTGCAGGGAACACGGGAACAGGAGGAAGTTCTTCGGACGGCTCTTCAGGTCATGCCAGCATGTCAGATAGCCAGACAAGTGGTTCGCCTCCAGCAGAATATGCAAGAATTATGGGAATATCCGGTGGTGGTGGTGGCAGTGGTGCAAGTGCTAACAGTGGTGGTGGTAGTGGTAGCTATAAATCTGTTTTAAAATCTGTGCCTGAGGATGACTCGGCAATGACAGCAGGAACAACAACAACAACACCAGCAACTGCAACAACGGGACAGTCAACAGGTGGAAGCAGTAGGCTTGATGGGCATAATAGAAGCTTTGGGAGTTCCGGTTCAAGCAGTAAAAAATCGTCATCGTCTAGGTCAAGACATCGTAACAGCAGCAAGGTACGCGAAATAAAAAAATATGCTTATCTTAATTATAATAATCCTTTCTTTTCGTCTCCTTGTCTGCTGTCAGACAGAATCCCTAAACATAAATCATTTTCCTTTCACGAAGGGAAATTAAAGTACTTGGAATGCTGCGGTGGTAGTAGTAAAAGAATAATATTTAGTTTTGCCCTAGGCTGTTATAATGTGGATGAATCCTAGATTCCATTTTCATCCCAGTAATTGCAGTTTTTCGCATATTTTCTTGTTACTCACTCATCGTTCACATTGACTAACAATGAAAAAATACTTGGCATGCATGCCACAATGAAGATACTGCTTCTGGGTATTTTAAGGTTGTTGTAGTAGTATTATGTGCTTTAATTTTTTACAACAGGAGGATCAGGAAGTTGGGGATTAAAATATTCATGTAATCATGCTAAGCACATGTAATTGCTGAACAGTACCCGTTGCGTTGTAAGGAAAATGAGTTCTCTATTTTACAAAAAAATTTTAAAAACTATTTACTGTCAAATAGTATATTTTTCTTGATTATAGGTTAGTTGTTCGGTTTATTTTTGCAAACCTCAGTGTTTACTACTACAGAAGATCGCTTTTTATCTTTTTTTTTGTCTTATAAATTAGTTGTTGACTTGACTTGGATTATGATGATGATGACGCGAGAGTCTCCAGCATCTTTTCGTTAGGATTATTTCTTGTTTTATGCTTCGCCTCGCGGATTCAACACTATATGTTGCTCAGGTATAATACGCACTGGGTAGGTAATTGCATATTTCGGGAAGATATTAATATTAATGATATGATAAATCAAATAAAATTATAATTATACCATTGTATCTTTGTATAGGAATTGCCTTTTTATTTGAAATTGAATGGCTTTATAGTATTGATTGATGATGTTATAATAGCGGCAATAATGATAGCCTTTGGGAGTGAACACAAGGGAAGATATTAATATTAATGATATGATAAATCAAATAACATTATAATTATACCATTGTATCTTTGTATAGAAATTGCCTTTTTATTTGAAATTGAATGGCTTTATAGTATTGATTGATGATGTTATAATAGCGGCAATAATGATAGCCTTTGGGAGTGAACGCAACAACATAAAATATTTGAGATAGAGTTTGAATTCATAAATCGTCAACCAGACATGCACTATCTTTAAAATTGTCAAGTAGCCAAAGAAAACCAGAGCTATCTTCATGCTACTAGAGCCAATATAATAACAACTAGTCTTATTGTTATCATTACTACTATAAAAGATGCAGAAAAAACACGGGCAATATATTTCAATTTTGCGACTCATTTTTATTGTCAATAAAACCGGATCATTCTAAAGCATAAACAATTGTTGCGTCTAAATTGTATGGAATGCCTCTCCGTCTACACACAAAAAACATTTGCAATAATCAGCACACCTATTGTTGCAATTTTACCTTCTTAAGCCAAATTCAATTGAGATTCAAATTCGGCAAGCAAAAAATATAATGCCTGTGTGTGTATAAATATTCAGCCATAATATTATTATCACTTTTGAATACAGTCTGCATAGTTTTCACTCAATTAGTTTTTTTTCTTCTTTTCTTCTTCAATGTGTGTGTATAAATATTTAGCCATAATATTATTATCACTTTTGAATACAGTCTGCATAGTTTTCACTCAATTAGTTTTTTTTCTTCTTTTCTTCTTCAAAAGAAAAAAAAACTTTGACAGTTACCTATGCACACCCAAAAAATATCACCTGAATTGAATGAGGGAAATGTGAGCTCTCCCATAAATACTTCAAAATAAATTGTTCCCGTCTCGTCTCATTCACAACACAATCATCAGAGTAACTTGATATCACCTCGCCACCACCATCATCATCTTCATCACAACATCAACAGACTTTTCAAGGAGAGAGTTATTTGCAATATTTTTAAAAAAGGAAAAATGACCATGGCCAGTGTAATAATGGCTATCTTCTTTTCTGCACTGCACATACGAATACAAAAAAAAACCGGCACAACGACAATCGAATGATAATGTTTGCGTATATCTATCCTTTGCTTATTTTTTTCACCTTCGTCTTCTTCTCCACCCTTCCTTCTGCTCGTCTTTTGTGAGCACCAAAAAAATGTGTCGATACCTGCTCAACTTCTATTTTTACAACGTACATTAAACATCAGAGTAACTTGATATCACCTCGCCACCATCATCATCATCATCTTCATCACAACATCAACAGACTTTTCAAGGAGAGAGTTATTGCAATATTTTTAAAAAAGGAAAAATGACCATGGCCAGTGTAATAATGGCTATCTTCTTCTCTGCACTGCACGTACAAATACAAAAAAAACCGGCACAACGACAATCGAATGATAATGTTTGCGTATATCTATCCTTTGCTTATTTTTTCGCCTTCGTCTTCTCCACCCTTCCTTCTGCTCTTTTTGCGAGGAGCACCAAAAAAATGTGTCGATACCTGCTCAACTTCTATTTTTACAACGTACATTAATCAATCATGCGTATATGCATGCCTATCTATACGTACACCCATCATCATCAGCATTGTTACGCAGATCATGTAGAAGAAAAACATTGAAGAGCAATTGCCAGGGTTCAATAATTGATTCATTTTTTTCTCCTTGTTCTCGTGAAATGGAAGAATGGGCAAAGAAAAAGAGCAAAGAAGAAGACAAGTTACATTTCCAGTTTTCCGCCGCACCACGTCTTTTTGGCTTCATTCGATGTACTTTCTTTTAGAATACGCTACATTTACAAAAGTAGCCCAATAAAACTTTTTTTTCAAAAGAAAGAAGAGCAGGGCAGGCAAACTGAGGAGATGGTTTATTTTATCTGTAATGTATACACAGTAGGAAGGTGTTAAATCTAATACAGAAAAATGCAAACAGAACAGGGGTGGTGGAGGTGCAGTGAGTTGCTAGCATGCATGTGTGCATTAGTATAGTTAGTTAGATGAATAGGGAGATAGGGATGTTTACGATAAGTTTAAAATGGAATGCGCTAACAAAGGCAAATTGAGTAGAACTGGCTACCTAAATATTTTTATGTGACTCATGTCTCTTCTGTCTCTATCTTATCATGATTCATGATTTTATCAATTATTTTTATTACTGTAATTTTTTATTTCTCTCTTTTTGTTTTTATTTGAAACAGCAGCAGCATCAAGACTCCCTACTGCTCAGCAATGGGAATCACGGACTGGAGGATATTAAACAGGCTATCGAGCAACTAACTTTGCGCTCCTCGTCCTCTGGTGGTGGTAGTAGTGCCACTGTAATGATGAACCATCATGCCAATCCTTTTATGACATCAAGCGGCTCTGCTGGTGGTGGTGTGGTGTCAAATGGAGTTTTTCCTTCTTCTGCACCAGGAGCACAAGCATCGTCAACAGGTCATCACGGAATCACTACTCGTGGTGGTGTAGTGGATACGGGTCATCACTCTTCCTATTCTACCTCAACGTACTCCTCCATGAGTGGCAGTGAGTGTGATCGACAACACAGAAGACCTCATCATCTCATCAGGCATTCCAGTCTTGAAACCATCAATACTCAGGTAAAAATGACGACTGGGATGATGACGACAGCGAAAAAAAACTGCCAAGAACAACAGAGGAATTTTCTCTTTCCTCGTTTGTATACTGCAGCAGCAGCACACATCTTGCATGAAAATTTCGTTGAAGATTCGGATGATCAATGAGTAATTCTCTCCTTTTTTGCTTACTCTGCGCTATACACTCTTTTCATGCTGCCCTTTTTGTATAATTTGCATTTTGCATGTAATGCCGATGATGCTACAAAGATGATGATACAACCTGAAAACATACGCTTAATAAGTTATTCAGGTAGCGTACACTACCGAAACGTTAGTGCTACAGACATCATTTTATTTATGTAATTTTAGTTAAATCCTTTTGTTGCGTTCATTAGATGCTACAAAGATGATGATACAACCTGAAAACATACGCTTAATAAGTTATTCAGGTAGCGTACACTACCCGAAACGTTAGTGCTACAGACATCATTTTACTTATGTAATTTTAGTTAATCCTTTTGTTGCGTTCATTGTTCTATTCACCTTTATTTGGTTTGTAATGTTTAATTAACCGCAATTCTAGTAGTGGCATTGCCTCCCTAACATTTTCAAAAAGTATTTTAACTTGACATGATGGCTGGTGATTTACGCTGCAGCGTATTTTGTCCCAATTCGTCGCTAGTATAATATGCATTCAAGAGGGGATATATAGAATCTATAAATCTGGAAAAATACAAGTAGCATACCGTTGATTAGTACGAAGCCGCTTACTAAATGTATACTATAAAAATTATTAAAAATTATCCAATAGATGGATCCAATATTTCAGTGTAAAGCCAATATTATATGGTTGATTTCTTTAAGCACAAATTCTATATGACATTACACATGTCAATTTGACAAATTCCTTCAACACAAAAGTAAAACAGCAATGTTTCGCTTTTTTACAGTTTTTGTTTTGTTGAGAATCAAATGAAACTGGTCCATAAATCAAAGTCTTTTACCGTGTGAATTTCCCTTTTACCTTTTCCATTTCTACAACACGAGAAAACAATAAATGAACATTTGGATGCAAATGAACAAGTATATAAAAATGGTTGCAGAAACTTGTAAATATTTTATTGTTCTCGTACACTCATAATATTGTTATTACACAACACAAGATATTAGCAATGAGCTGATGAGTTGACAGTGAAAAGGACAGTGACAAACTGACAACGAGAACGCAGCAACTGTCTCATTTAATAATGCTAATAATGCCAGTGTTTCTTTCAACCTGCTTGTATAAATTTTAAGAAACTTGTAATTCTATATAATATTATTTTACTACTGCTGCTGCTACATATATTTTTTTGCTAATGGTAAAACAAGCTTTGTTATCGAAATGAGATGGCTTAAAAACGAAAGAGTCAGGAATGTTTAATCAAGCTAGTTTTTTTGAACTTTAGAAAAACAAACAATCAAGTAGCCATCCATCCATCCACTTTTCCCTCTCTACTGCTGCTGCCCAGTAGCATTTTCCTAACCAATTTTGATTACCCTTGTGTGCACACACAATCTGTACGTATTATGCAAAGAAAACGATTACATTACATATTATGATTATTACAATGTCACGCAGTTTAGATCGATGATCTCTCTCAGGTTGGCTGTAACTTGTAACTTTGTGTCATCTTCACCACAGCATGTTATTAACAACGTCATACCTCTCTCTGGTATTACCACTTTTCTTGAACCAACTCAAGAAAAAAATAAGCCAACTCTTTTCCCTTCTTACCTCCAAGTTAATTATGTGGGAGCCTTGATATAGGGAGAGAACTAGCATAGAAAATGGTATAGAAGCCCAGTAGCAAAGCTGTTAGGCAATTGGCAGTAGTAACATTGCTTTTCGTTCACTCTGAAAAAATATAATAATTCTCAGTTTTTATGTAGTAGTATTATTATTACCTATGCTTTTTATGATGCAAATAACATTGTTTGCTTGACCAGCAAAAAATATAGTTAAAAAATTATTACCTATTCTGCTCATCATCCGTTTTTCTACACGTTTGTCCCATATCAACCTTTTGGCATCTTTATTCATTCTCTCCGTTTTATGGTGACAAGCTGTGACCTTTCGTCAGCATTGTCATTATTCCTCGTTACCTTTTTTAATTATGGCAATAAAAGAAAATAAAAGCAAGGCGACGACAACAAAATGCAAGTGACAGTTTGCAGGGACGTGAAAGAAACGGAAGATGGTACTATTATCGCAACACCGCAGTAGACGGAATCGGGCTTTTAATTAAAACCCCGCGTTGTCTTTCTGCTCATGACGTTTTTTTGCTCTGCTGATCTTAAAAAGACAATTCTTCTCACAGTCAAGTCATGCGATAAGTTTTTGTGTCATTTTTATGACTTTTCCTTTGAAATGATGCGTGTATTTTGCCTATTAACTTTTCCTTTTAATAAGAAAGTGTTTGAAATGACAATGGGTTGAGAGTGAGGAGAATGTTGGTTAAATCAACAACTCTCCCGCTTTTATATAATATTTCGTACAGGTATTTAAGTAGAAGGAAACATGTCATATAATGGGCTGAATATCTTTGTTTAATCCATTTTCTCGTTTTTATCATCTTTTGTCATATGCAGCGGTGCAGCATAAAAAAGAGTCTAATGAAGCTTTATTATTGTTATTATTTATCTGCTCAAAAGTCTCCTGCTGCTTCTTAATGACTTGTGCTTGTNATTATTATTATTATTTATCTGCTCAAAAGTCTCCTGCTGCTTCTTAATGACTTGTGCTTGTACTTACGCACTTTCTCGCATTGTCTTGTTTTAAAAACCCGCATTAATCATGCTCATTTCTCAAATATGCAATGAGCAAAGCATGTTATCAAAAAAATAATCAGCTTGGATTTTCTCGCCACTAATTTTTCACGGTTGTCTTTTCATTGTTAGCGAGAGTAAAATGATGATGGTGAAAAAATATCGTGTTTACTTTTATCAAAATATGGTCACTTAAAAATGTCAAGTTTTTTCACAAAAGTCATTCATCGCCCCATAAATTACAATAAAATTAAATTTAAAAAAGAAAAATATTTTAATTTTGCAGGTAACATCCGCTGACGAATTTGTCTGGGTGGATAGTCACAACCGCCTTGTGGAACTGCAGCACTATCCCTGGTCCCACCACGACATTCTGAAAGTAATTGAAAAGTCCTCTCGCCTCAAGGACAACCTGGAACGAATTTCAATGGAGACCATTCCCAGGATTTCTTATCTTCTTCAACGTGCCCTTGTTCGCATCGCAAGAGAAACCCAAAGACTTGCAAAATCCTCTGGATTCTGCAGCAAAGTTGAAGTAGCCTCCGCCTTGAAAATAGTGCTTGCCCCGAGCATTGCCGATAGCTGCAGTAAAGCTTGTTTAAGAGCTGCAGCCATGTTTGCGGTGACCACTAAAGACGCTCTTCATCGGGAATCTAAAAGTGCCAGAGCAGGACTTCATTTACATGTGGGCCGATTTCAAAGGTGGATGGTGGAAGTGAGATTGGGCCGATTTGTTCACGAATTCGCAGCCATTTACCTGACCGCCATTATTGAGAATTTAATTGAGGTCGTACTCTGTCAAGCGCTCAATTATATTGCTAATAATTACGTGGAAAATGGAGGTGGTGTTGGCGGCGTCGGTGCTGTTGGGGTAGCTGGTGCAGCAGCAGCACAGCCAGCTTTGAACAACAATGGACATCCAGTATTGATGGCTGCTTCACTGGAACAGTCCATTGCAAGCAATGGAGATTTGTGGGGGTTGCTTCAACCCTATGCTCACACAGCTTTGAACAACAATGGACATCCAGTATTGATGGCTGCTTCACTGGAACAGTCCATTGCAAGCAATGGAGATTTGTGGGGGTTGCTTCAGCCCTATGCTCACTTGAATGCTGGAAGAACTGCCTCAGGTAAACAAGAAAAAAAAGATAAAATAATGTATTCACCTGTTAATTACCTAAAAAACATTCATTTTTTATGCTATACAATACCTGCATGTATTTTATATTTATGTTATTCATCCTCTCTTATCAAATTTATTATTCATCAAATTCTCTCTGATTTTTGCCATGTTTCTCTTTCATTCTCTGAAAAAAATGAAATTAATGAAATTGTAGGGTTAATATTATATAACACATTATAATCATCCCGATCAGCCAACCGATCAAAATAATTTTCTCCATGATGGTTTCAATGAGCAAACAATTTTTTTCTAGTTTGAATGATGATGACGATACTGACGATGCTAATGTGCTAAGAGGACTGCGTAGTAAGTAAGAAACATCAAAAGAAAAAAAATCAGTCAGTCAGCCAAATCCCGACGCATTCATTCTCATTAAATAAAAAAGGCAAAAAAGTTGTGTGTAACTAGAAACAAGTATGCCTGCCTGCTTGACTTGGTTGTTGGGAATTTTATATAAAAATATATTTATGCAGTTTGTGATTCTAATTGAACCCTTCCTATCCATTATACTTTTGACTTTGGTCTTCCCTTTTTGCTACTGGTATTTGATAAGTGACGGGTGAACGGCGAGGCAAAACACTTTTCTTTTCCCTTTTCCACTTTTTCTCTCTCAAGAAACAGCTATTTTGAATTTTG
>JAANSP010003484.1:0-11236 GCA_036850745.1 Homidia socia
TCCGGTTTATCATTTCTTGCATTAATCTTGATGAAACAGTACCACTACCATTATACCAGCTACTACGTTTAAGATTATTATTACAACTAAATGCTCTACAGATTTGCTAAAAATCCTATTTATTTATACCTTTTCACCTAAACTTTTGCGACTGTTTTTTGACAAGTTGTTGTTCGTTGTAGGGGCGATGGGTACTGATCATTTTATTTTGCTAGTAACACGACGACAACCATTTACTTGTACCGAAAACTACCTAGCTATAATATATACTACCTCCTACGTACTATATTTCATTCTTGATTGTTGTTAATACCTGTTTTTTCTCTGTCCCTCACCTCACCTCACAAAAGTTTTTTTGACTAGAGTTTGTAATTTGTCTCTGATTTAAAAAAATCGAATCAGTACAATCTTCTCTGCTGCACTACCGATCTTTTTTATGATTATGTTTGCAGCAGCACGGTGCTTCACCGCTACCATCTTTATCCAAATTAATGGTCTCTTAAAATTAAAACTTGTTAGTCAGTTAGTAAAAGTAACACTATGTAGGTAGTTTATATATAGTCATTAGAATGTATACATATGCTTTTTTAAATCCATCCATTTACAAATTTACTGTTTCAGCTCAATTTTATTCTCCATTTTTTGTGGCGCCAGTTAAACGATTGGCATTGTATTTATTGACTAACTAATTGTAAGATTATCATTTTGTTAAATTCACATCCAGTCCTTTTACATCTCACTTTTTCATGATGAGTTTTCATAAGATTTTGGTGGCAGATTCTATTACGTCACCACCAGCTTAAAAAAGAATGTTTCTAAACCATTTTTTTTGGAAAAAAATATGATCATTACTTCAATCTAGCTTTATATTTTTATACTTTTATAAAGATGGCGGTTTGTTACTTATGAAAACAATTTAAATAAATGCTGATCTGCAAACATTTTAAAAAAAATATGATCATTACTTCAATCTAGCTTTATATTTTTATACTTTTATAAAGATGGCGGTTTGTTACTTATGAAAACAATTTAAATAAATGATGATCTGCAAACACTTTTTAGCACCTGGGTACACACCAAAAAAATGCAATTTCTTTGGCTGTAACACCCCACTGGTCCTTACGAGAAAAAGTGTAAAAGGAAGACAAACTGAAAATTAAACTGATTTTATTAAATTTAAAACTGAATACACCTCTCTCTAGCTCTTGTACTTTACTGAAGTTCATATGATGACGATGGCTAGATATATTTTATATATTTTTCTTCTTTGTGACGACGATGTATATACAAAAGTTATACACCTTTTTGTTAATAAATATTATCCAACATTTTTTTTTGCTGTATGAAAATGATGAATGAGATACTTTCCTCCGTCCCACAAACAAGTAAATCATTGTATTATTCCATAATCAAAGTAAATGTGTATTATAATAATTATCATCATTATTATTATTAAATATTATGAGTCTTGTTGTTGTTGTGTTTGTTGTCAGTATACGTAATAATTATCATTTTTTACTTTTATAGAATACTAATAATAATATGTAGTTTTTGTCGGAGCTGGACTCCGGCACACCACCACCACCACACACAAAAGTTGCATGATGATGATGATGGTATCTTCTACAAAAACAGAGGCTACCTAAATAGTTTGGCTTACAGTCGTTAATGAACTATCTTCTTATTTCTATTATTAATAATTTTTAATCATATTCATCTATAGCTCCTAATGATTATTATAATTTTAGGCAAGATATATGACCCTATTCCGTTTGTGTTTTTTTGTTACGTTTAACAATGAGTGAGTAGCAATTTTTATTTTGTTTTCCCTTTTCTTAAATCACCTTATATTTTCCAGTCAGTCGGATAGACAAGAAAAAAGGAAGAATAAAAAACAAAGAAGAAGAATACTTGGCTGTGTAAATTTTTCTTGTTTTCTTTGTGTGTATGTGTGTGTTTTAAAAGTTGGATCAAGACTGAATAAGAGTGAGAATGTTTTGTAATATTTGGAATATTTTTTGTTCTCTTCTCGTCTCATTTTTTGCGCATCGTGGCAGCAGCAGCATAAATGTTAACAACAACAATGGGATGGATTTGGATGAGAGAAAGAGAGACAGAGAGATACTTTAACAACGATAATGAAAAACAACCAGATTATCTGTCTGCTGGGAGGTGGATTCGTTTGGATTTAATATACGTATTTTTTCATCCTCTCAGTTGAAAACCATATTAGGCGACTTGATCCTCGCTGGTGCAGATCTTCTCTGGTTCTTTTTACGAGACATGGAAATGTTGTATTTGGCCACAAGCTTTATTTAAAAAAAATTAAAAAACAGAGAGAAATAATTTGTTTATTGAAAATAATGTGCCTGATTATGAAAATGATGTACGATTAATTTTTTTTGTTAAAAGTGTTTTTTACTACCTCGGAAACAAAGTCCGTGTAAATCACATGATTTTTAGAATTCTGCATTCGTCTCGAGTTGCCCCCACCGCCGGCACTTCGAACCAAGTCTTTTTGTTTTATTTTTAGCACGTGCATAGGGATGGGCAAGGGCGCAGATCGGATCGTTTGAGGAGTTTGAAGTCCCCAGTGAACGGCAAAGATGGGAGTGAGTACAAAAAACTTCCAGCCTGATATCCGCGCCTCCAACACTTGCGAACTTCGCGTGAAGCCGTAGCCAATAAAGCGTTCTTCGTGGGCTGGGATGTCGTCTGAGCTGATGTAGAATGGTTCGTAGTGGTTCATTCGACCTGTGACGCTATGGGATACCTTTACAGGCTCCTCTTCCAAATTTGACGTTTGCCAGCTATTTTCGCCGTACAAAATAAATAAACAACAACAACAATAAACAAATTTAAAAAGCGATGAATCTTTTCATTCATTTATATTTTTTAACAATGATTAGTAATATTTTGCATGCATCAGTTTCGGTGTATTAAAATTCGCAACTGCTTTATCCACCCAACTGTCATGTATCCTCATTCATATAAAATCCTTTATAAATAGAATATCAATTTTGCAACAATGTTCAATTCAACTCCATTGTCGTTGCTTGCAGCAAACTTTTTTTCTGTGGTTTTTTCTATTTTTCTAGAGCCATTTATTATGCTACCCTGTCCAAAAATACCACATCAGACTCACCACCAACAACAACAATAGAAACAAAAGAGTAAACTTATTTCCGGCTTTGCTTCTTATTCTTCTTGGTATTTTTTCTCAATTCAAACAGTCTCCCATTACATCGTTGTTATTGCTGAAGGATTGCCATCATCTTTAAACACAAAATATCACTCTCTTTTCAGATTCATCACTTAAGAAAAAGGAATAGGCCATCTCTTCTCTCTTTCTTTTTTCAAACGTTGTTGCGGTTTTCCCAATATGCTGAGATAATACCATTAAATTACTTCAGCAGCAGTCAAATAAAATTTGCATGCGTACCCATGGCGTGTGTGTGAGCACTTGTGGTAGTAATGAATACCTTGGTAAAAATGATAAACATAACGTGTTTGCTCATATATCATCCCTTTATTTTTATATATACATTTCTGAATGAGTCAGCCAGACAGTAAGGTGGAGTATTATGTATATTTATATAAGGCTTGGCTAAAGCAATGAGAAAAAAATTGTCGGAATCTTTTTTTTCTCTCTCGTAAAAGATGGATAAAATATTCAAAATAGATAGATATAGAAAGAAAAATGAGAAAGAGAAATAAAGACGGAGACGAAAAGGACGAGTACGTACAGTGAATAATTAGTGGCCCAATGTCCATATCGGTAAATCTTGAGATGGAATTGTCTGGCCAAGCCCCTACTTGCATACTTGATGAGCTGGCGTTTATGTCTCTGGGTATGGGACCGACCTCTCCAACTCAAACACTGGTATCACAAATGCGCATCTTTCAGAAGAAAAAAAACACAAAAAGAAGTAGAAATGATTTCATTTTCTAAAATTGAGGCATACATTTGTGCACTTTTTAGAAAAGGTTGTGCCATGATTCAAATTTTTTAAAGGTTATCTTTGATGAGGATGTTAAATGACTAAGTACTTTGTGCACTTGGCCTCTGGCGTCTCATAAAACTCCTGAAGGAGAAAGCTAGAATTTGGCCTCGGTATAATATCTACATCCGTCATGAAGACCCATGGCGTACCACACGTTTTCCGGGCGATATTCCTCATGTGATTTTGCGGGTAGAGGGTCGTCTTGTCCACCCCTTCAGGAAGGACGTTTTTAATCACCAGCGCAATAAACTGGTGGGGTTGACCACATGGAAAGTCGTCATAGGGGGAAAAATCAAAATCTGAGGAGGAAGTATTGTCATGTCCAAAAGGGTATGAAGATGAGGAGGGTGGCGGGGTAAAGCCTTTTGTTGGCACAGCCAAGTGAATCGAAACAGTCTGATTAAACAAAGCGCTGCATTTGCGCATATACGCGACAAACAAATGGAGCACCGTCAGTTCCTCAGGATGAGCGACATATACAGCGAGAGAAATCGGACCCAGCCATTTCTCTGAGACTTCGCCAATAGACGAAATTCGATCTATTGAACCCTGTCACAAAAAGAAAAAAAATTAGATTAACTTGAATTTTTTAAGTACATGAGAATTATTACTAAAGGCTTTAGGTGCGTACGTATGTGAGTAGGAATCTTTGATTTTAGTACGTACCTGTGTTGCAAGGCAAACGTCAAACCTGTCCATCAGGTCCTCCCACAACTGGCCTGGCCATACCCATTCATAAATTTTGAGCTGAAAATTAAACCATCAACATTTTCATCAATATTCCCATTAACAGCACACTTACTCACAACAAACGGCAACATCATTAGCTTTCCGCCACATAACGTGATAATATTTAATGCTGTGCCACACTACATAAACTATTGTAAAAAAAACTGATGTATGCAATTAGCGAAACACATTTTTTGTAAAAAAAATTCTGTCCAACCTCTGACTTTTTTTAAAATTAATCCAACACTTTTAATTAATTACTACAAAACCATAAATTAAACAGATTGATCATCTTGTTTTTCCAGATCAGGTGCAAAATGAACAGAGCATGGATTGTATTTTTACGTATTTACGTAGACAGACAAACGACATGATAAAACTGGTAAAATGTTCTCTACTTTGGTTTGTTATAATAAATATAAATATTCAAGCCACGTCTCCTTTTTTCTTTCTCTTCTTTTAGTCTCTCTCTCCTTCTCTCTGAAGAAATTACAGGTGAGCACGCTACTACAAAAAAACAACAACGCCACTACTCCACCTCGCTTACCAGCTGCTTATTTTGGACATTTACAATCATCATTCATTATATTTTTTCTCCCTCTGTTTCATTTGATTCTCCATCTCCACCTCAGAACATCAACTTGCATAATAAATAATAATAATAATGATATTTTGTCGCCGTTTCAAAAAGGAGCATTACAACCAGATAATAATCGCCACTAGTCACTCACTCACTCACTACTCTGCTCAGTGATGATGATCATGATGAATATGATGATATTCAGAATGCTATAACTGTCCAAAGTGAAATTTTAACTACTAACCAAACCAACAACATGACTTGATTCTTTTCTGATGTCATTTCCATTTTTACTACTTTTTCTCGAAAATTATTATTTATCATGGTCATCATCATGATGAACATCCTTATAGAAATAATAATAACTGTCCTTAAGGTAGATGATGAAAATGATAACCCTTCAAGATTACTACTGCTGCGTATCCCAATATAACCTGGTATTGGTGTAATAGCTCCTACTATTTCTACTGCTTTATGGGATGCACTGCAACTGTACAAACTGCCAGCATACCAACAGCCAGCACATAAATATTTTTATATGGAATGATCATTTTCTCTAGAGATTCATCATCTTAACCATGTAGACCCCACCAAATATAGATAATTGCTCTTTCTCTCCTCAAGAAACAAAAAATAAATAAGAATTTTTAGTGAGCATTGACTTTTTCTTCGTCTTCTCTTGACTTATTTTTTGATTTGTTGATGATGATGAAGCCTTCAAAATGGGAGAAATTAGAACGTTTTCAGTTTGATCACGTTCTAGGTTTCAATTGGCTTTTGTCAAAAAAGAAGAAAATATCAAATAAAATTGAAACTGTGCCCAGTGAAATTGGGGGTAACAGATTAGCAATGGCCAAAAGAGAACTGTTATTATTACGAATAATGCAATACAGCTTAAAACTGTACTGTGGCTGTGAAAAAAAACCAGATAGCCAAAAATGTGTTTTTAGAGTGTGCTGCTCAATCTTAAAAGTATGCATGCAGGCATGGCATGACCCGGAACTTGTCAAATGACTTGGCTGACTTGCAGAGAGAAATAACTGGTAGGTCGGGTAAGAATCATTAATCTACATTTAGGTAAAAATAATATTTAATTACATATTTAGATTATTTTGATGGGTTGGTCTTCGAAAAAAATGGAATATTTCAAATTTTGTTTGAAGAGGCTAGCTACTGCATAAACTTGGTCATGAATGTATGTAGTAGTAGTAATAAACTCATCAGTAATTTCCTGTTTGCATTCTACCGGGCCGATAAAAAGTGCATAAAATCAAGAAAAAATTTTGTTTGAAGAGGCTAGCTACTGCATAAACATGGTCATGAATGTATGTAGTAGTAGTAATAAACTCATCAGTAATTTCCTGTTTGCATTCTACCGGGCCGATAAAAAGTGCATAAAATCAAGAATTTTGTATGCATTTTTATGCTGATTTTTATTACTTTCCATGTTTGCACAAGGTTAAAAGCTTACCATTCTGCGATTGTCTAATCTGGCCTGAGCCCAGGGAATGTCTGGCGGGACGTAATTGTAATAAGTAGGGAATGTGCCATTGAACAAGTTGTTATTGTTAATATTGCTCGTGTCACCACCATGTCGGCCGCGACCACCTCGCTGACGAAAAAGTTGTCTGTGTAGCTGCTCGTGGTATAAATGATGCAAGTTGGGCTGGCCCTGATTCTGGAGCTGTTGCTGTAGAGCCGGGCTGCCGGCGAATGGACTTACTATTTGATAGCAAACTGGAGTAGCCTTGTTGCCATTCCGGGAGCTGCTAAAGTTGAGTACTTGATTGGCGCAGAGGATGAATAGTAAGGCCACTGTGAGTGCTGCCACATGTCGATGGAGAAATCGACACAGGCAATTACTCGCACACCATCTCATCTCATTAACAAACAACAAAACAACCACCGCCACCACCACCCACGCAACATACAAAAACAAAGATGCGGAAACAACAAATTCCAATGCACTCAAGTCCCGGTGGGATTCAATCTTGCAGCAATGGGAGGATGATCAGCTGGCGCTCAAAAAAAGATGATGCTGATGATGAGAATGATGATAAGAGAGACGGTCTTGAAAAAAAGTTGTTGTTATTATTTTTTATTGTAAAAAATACAATTTTCTATCTGGTAGTCATCATGATAATAATGCAGCGCACGGACATTGTCCTGGGATTTCTTGGCAGGTCACAAGGGAATTTGGTAGACATGATTTGCTGACAAGTGAAGCACAAGAAACCAATGCACAGGCATTCTCATTTTTCCCTCTTGTTAAGATTATGGTAAGCCCTTGCTACAAACATGTGTAGGTACATTCAATGCTCACTTAACAAACAGCACTTGAAGAAGCACAAAGAGAGAAAGTCGCAGTCAGTCACTCGAACCGACAAACACCACACATTATGCAAATGGCTTGCTGCTGCTGTATCTGTGTGGGCATTGGGTTTCCATATTTTTTTCTCTAATAATAATACGTTTTGCCTTGTTGTTTCTTGTACTTTCTCCTCAGTAGCGTAACCATCAGGATGATGGCCACTACAGCGACAGGAGAGAGAAAAATCGGCTCACGCGATCCAAATCACATACAAACATACAAACAAGCACCGTTGTTGTCACACATAGATCATCACATACTGAACAACAGAGTGCCAAGATGATCACCACTACTCCTACCACTAACCACATCAAACTACTTTAGTTGTTTTCCTCTCGGCTCTTTTGCCTAGTCTTTCTCTCGCTCGATTCACCACCATGAACAACAAGAGGGAGAAAAACTGGAGCGGAATGGCAAATATTATTTAATAAATGAAAAATGTGTAAAGCGATTGATGTGTTATTTTAAAGAAGAAGAGAAAGAATGACAATAATTTGAAGGAATAATGGAGAGAGAGAGAAAGAAAGAAAGAGTGTGTAGGTGGTTGGTTGGATGCAAGGGAGAAAATCATATGAAGAGACAGACTGCTTGATGCTATAGCACTGCTGTCGCTCTTCTGCTACTCCTGCTCCTGCTGCTGCTTCTACTGATGAGGCTGGTGATGCTGGGCAGCTTAAACGTGTTGTATAATATTGTATGTGGTTGGAGAAAGAAGTGAAAGCGGAGAGAGAAAGAGAAGAGAGAGAGAGAGCAAGGAGTCTAAACCATGCTAGTAGACGAAGACTTTGAAGCACAATGAGCAAGCAGAGTGGTGGTGCTGCTGGCTCAAAGTTGAAGAAGAGAGATAGGGACAGAGAAAAGCTTTTATATTATCAACCTGGCACAAATAGCTGGAATGACGAGGAGGACCACGACGACAAATAAAAGGAACGAGTAAGCAAGCCAGAGAGAGGGAGAGAGAACGAGGAAGGAAGGATGATGATGATGATGATGCTGTGTAGCTGCTTCTGCTTCTGTTGCTGTTGATGATGATGATGATGAGCAAATAGAAAGAGAGCAGCAGAGAGAAAGAGAAGACGAAAAAAATATAAGTTGGATGCTCGGTTTTTCTTTTTACTGGTTTTTTTTCCACGAGGGAAGAGAGAGAGAGAGTATTATTGCTGTAGAGAAAAGAAGAAGAGAGAAAAATCATTAAATTTTGTCAGAGAGTTGGTTGGTAATAGTGAGCTGCTGCGTACGTGTGTGTGTGTGAAAGAGAGAGAGCACAACAACGGCTTTTATTGTAACGGCAGCAGTAACTCTAGCCGGAGCAGCACATGGACTGCTCCATCTTCACTACTACTACTACTACTGTCCACCATAGAGAAGCAAGTAAATCGCACTGCTTTATTCCCTGGTTGTTGGACCTGAAGCTAGTATAGAGCTCTGCTTGTGGAGCTCTCTCCGATTTTCAGGCTTTTGATAAAAGCAGCTCTCTAACTGTAAAGCAAGGTGCAGTGAGAGAGACACACAGAGAGAGAAATAGGCATACTGAAGAAAATGCTGTTGATACTATAACCGTAAATCCATACATACCATATTACGTATTTATGTACATGGCATATTTATTTATACAATATATTATAGCATTATAGCATTTGCTATCATTTGAACATGTAAGAAGGAGAAGAGGAGCAATATGGATGGATGGAAGGAGTAGAGCAGCAAGAAGAGTCCGTATAGAAGTATTTCTGCTCATGGTGTGGGAGAAAGCGGAAAAAAATGGTGCAGCGTAATCATCACTCTGCCAAATACTATTTTACTCCTACTACACACCACCACCGCTGGTATTTTTGTGCTGCCAACATACGTAGGCATTTCTGGAATGAAGAAAGAGAGTCACCAAAAATCATCATCATAATAGTCGTCTTCAGTGTGACATGGTATTTAAATATAAAGTGAATAAACAANAGAGAGTCACCAAAAATCATCATCATAATAGTCGTCTTCAGTGTGACATGGTATTTAAATATAAAGTGAATAAACAAAATAAACACACACACGCACACACACACAAACAAACATTTACCAGCAAACTTACCATGGTAAATAAGCAGTAAAAATGTATGCAAGCGACTCTCAGCATCCCATTCATCCTTTCTAATAATAATAGTACTTATTTGCATAACCGGAAGAGAGCATGTTTCTCGTCGCAGTAGTAGTTGTATAGTGGTTTGTGGTGTGCTCCTGCTGCCTTTTACCATTCTGCAGCAGCCAAGTCAGTTAACCAGATATTATGTTGATCAGGATGATGATGATGACGATGATGATTTATATTATGATGATGATTGCTACTTAAATATACGCTGTCCTGTCCTGTCCTTTTACTCACCTCAACCACCTCCACCAACAGAGACCAATTTTGATCGCCCATGTTCTCGCATTCTTTCTCTAGATTCCACGTTGGTATTTCCACCGAAAAAAAAATCTGTCCTTTTTCCCCTTCTCTCTCTTCTTCTTTTTCTCGCCTTCATCATGCATATCACACATTGTATCATTTTTTCTCAAAAAAAGCTGCTACAAACTTATGCGGAAAGAAAGAAAAAACGGAGTGAATGAATGCATTATAATAGGTATGTCGTCCATATAATGATACCCTATGCTGCTACCTTCCTACATGCATGTATTATTAATAAAGCCATTTTATACGCTACACTATATGATGATGATATGATCGTCATGATGATAATAATATTACCTCTGTATGCATCGTACCTTCCTGCTTTCACTCTACACCTTTAATCTAACTGCTCACTTTCTTTTTATAATATAAACATCAAAAAAGCTGCTACAAACTTATGCGGAAAGAAAGAAAAAAACGGAGTGAATGAATGCATTATAATAGGTATGTCGTCCATATAATGATACCCTATGCCGCTACCTTCCTACATGCATATATTATTTATAAAGCCATTTTATACGCTACACAATGATGATATGATCGTCATGATGATAATAATATTACCTCTGTATGCATCGTACCTTCCTGCTTTCACTCTACACCTTTAATCTAACTGCTCACTTTCTTTTTATAATATAAACAACACCACTACATTTGCTGCTGTTGCTGCTCCTGTTCTATTCCACACACACACACACACTTTATTAAGCCCAATCCGACACATTCCTTTTCTCCCAACCAACTTTTGCCATAACGCCGCTACTCCTTTAAGACTGAAGAAAAAGAAGAAAAGAAAAATGTACAAAGTAGAAATTGAAAGCATGACCTTTTTTTCTCCAAATGCATATTATTATTATGTCGTCAGTAGTAGTAGTATTCATGCACTAGGACATCATTAGAAAAGAATAGGAGGGGGAGGAGAAGGAAAAACTGTAATCCTTCCTTACTTACTTATAAGCTATAACAAAGGATAATAATAATAATAGAGAACACTAGAGCACAAGAAGCTTAACTTGTGGCCATACACTAATATCTAGTTGTATGGAATATTATGATAGGATCGATATATAGGAAACAGGAAAATGTTAAAAAAATATAAATATATATACAGT
>JAANSP010003485.1:0-11235 GCA_036850745.1 Homidia socia
AAATGCCTAGTATAAAAACAGCATCATTATCTTGATGATGATCATCATGTGTGACTAGAGAGTAATATGGTAAAACTGGCGCTGGTAATAATAATGATTAGGGCTGCATATTATTGTATTACTCTCTATATTTCGCACATGTTTTGTTTCAAAATCCTTTGCAAATAGTGTAGCTATATAAAAAGGAAAAAGAGAAAGTTGTTTTCTTCTTTTGCTACTAGCACTATTACTACTTCTACCACTATACTTTAACAGTTTTGACTTTGCTCCTTGTTGGATGAATAGAGTAAAAGTCCTTCTTTCATGCATTTGCGGTCCTGGTCTGGTGTTATGGTGGTGCCTTGTCCTTTATGGGTTTTTGTGGATTGGACAAAGTTTACAATGGCAGAAATGTTCTCTGCTCTGTTCTTTTCACTTTCTGTCTGTCTCCCTCTCTCTATTTTCTCTGTTTTGTGCCAAAGTCTTGCACGAATACAAGTAGTTTTTATGCTGACTGCAAAAAGAAATGTGTTTTTTTTTCAAAAAAGGAAACAATAAATGGTTTGGTTATACAAACACACAGAAAGAGAGGCTGGCACAAGGAACATACACTTACAACATGGTTTTGTTAGTTGGTAGTAGTAGTAGTAGTAGTAGTAGTGTGTGTGCATGTATGAAAGTAGTTTAATACGCACGACGATGCCATCATCATCCATTACGGCAGGTACATTCATCATCTCAAGCAATAATTTATGAATTTACCTCTCACGAAATGAAATATAATGTTTTTTTTCTTATGAGGTTGCTTTTTTGCGTTAGTGTGGGTGACGTGCAGAGACAGGAGAAAGTTAAAAACATGTACACTAAAAACTGTGTATTAGCTTGGCTACAACAAGCGACTAATCATCTTGAAAAATAATAAGACACTGTTTGAAAATCGNTGTACACCAAAAACTGTGTATTAGCTTGGCTACAACAAGCGACTAATCATCTTGAAAAATAATAAGACACTGTTTGAAAATCGACTGTGAAGGGAAAAGGAGAGCATATATACAGTGCTTGAATTCGCTGTTGCCATTGCTCATTTTATATCCTTTGGCAGAAATGAAAGGGAGGAAAACTTACTTTTTCAGGTTACGTAAATGAGAATTACACGCAATGCAATGCTTCAAGACGAATATATGTGGATAGAATGTCATGTAATAAACCCAGCAGCAATAAAAAAGGAGTCGGCCCTTTTTTACGCAGAGGGATTTCTTTTTATTCAACAAAGAAGCTTTTTTGAGCTACTTATCTCGACGCACTCACAGAAAAGCACGTAAGCAGAAAATCAGATTAAAAAGCGTCAGCTTTGGAGGTTTTTGCTAATGCAAACATGATCACACGTACAAATAAAATATTATTACCTTCTTTTGCAGTTTTGCAAATTGCATATGAAGGAAATTGATGGTATCACAAGTGGGAAAGTGAATATGAAAGAAAATGTTAATTCTCCGTGAGCTTTTCGTGCCAGTTTCTCTGCATTTCATTGTAATAATAAGTAAATAACTACGACGAGGCTCAATATTTATGCTATTTTGAAAACAAGTAATGGGTATGTTAATGGTAAAAGTAGTCTACTATTGTATAGTAATCTAATATTTGCGAAAATTATGAATGCTTTTAAGCTTTTTATAAATATTTTTTTAAAGTCACTTACTTGCTTAAAGTTTCCATTCATCAAAAAATCTTAATCCAAGCGGAACGCTGTGAACTTCACATAAAACGTTGTGTAAAGTCTTTTATGCCAAATTAGCGGCAGCGGCATGGCCTGCCATGTTGGCAAATTCATTATGATGTAGTCGTTTACTAGCGCATAAATCCCTTCAATCTATAAATGCTTTTACTCGTAGGTATAAATTGGTTGGATTATTTGCTATAACATTGTTTATTAGGTATAATAATATGTTTCATATATGACATTGTTGGTTACACCAAAGAAAACAAGAAACAAAACTTGTGGAGAAAGCGCATTATTGTAGCAGTTTATTTTGTTCCACCAACTTTAATAATAATAATTGGTAAGTGCTAGTCAGCCTCATTTTTGAGAAACAAACATAAAGGGAGAAGAAAAGTTGAGCACTTTCTTTTGTTTCATCCGTTGACAGGTATATAATAAAAATGCAATATAGATGATTCACAACCTGTGTTAACTTGAACCTGTGTTATAATAATAATAATTATTACTACTATTGTTACAAAAAAGTTAACTAACAGTAGTAATAACCATAAATAATGCTGATTGTGTTTAATTAATGTTGAAAATATCACTCTAGTAGTAGTCGCGAGTATTTCACAAAAACTAAAAGAAATACTAAAATGTAAATAAAAAAGTGCTGCCGAGTTGATGTTGTTGCTGTGTTAGGTGACTAACCAAAGCAAAGCACAAAAGTTTACTTTCATGGTTGGTGGTGCACACGTCAAAACTGGTGCCTATATACATACATAAAATGTAAAACGTTCAGATTTGCTTTTTTTTAAATAATCACATTACATACCTCAGTGCGTTGTACACAAAGAAGCACTTAAGCACATTTTATGTCTTTGATCGTGCAGTGTCGTACTACCATAATCAGAATCATCATCACCGCCACCACCACACACCACCGTCAACCAAACATACACAACAACAGCAACAACAACCAGCAAAAAAAGAAAAAAAGATGGTCTTGTACACAAATGATGATATTTTAAGGCATTTCCGTACCCATAATCCAATACGTTGCACCTGCTCACTCCGTCACTTTTGCGGACTCACTGATACTACCCAATATTTTCACACACTTCCTATTTACTTCTTCTTCCGTTACAAAACGTCAAACACTCCTGCTCCTCTCTCTCTCTCAGATGATGAGATATATTATGCTTCTGCTACAAAACACTTTTTTTGTATTATGTTTTCTATTTATTCCTCCTCCACCACCACTACCGGAAATTCCATGAAATTCAAGATTGCATTAGTGAAAGCTTATTTCCCGACACAGAAACGTATTCGCATATTATGCACACTTATGAATATTTTTCGGTGATATATTTGTATATTTTTTCATAGTTTAACATTTCACCACAGATCATCAGCACATTAATACAATTTTCTTTCGATTTGATCTGTTTCGCGTGATTCTCAACAGGAGAGCCAAGTAGATTTTTTCAAATCACCGCAAATTTCCTCTCTCTCATAAATTGGTTATGGAATTTTTCCAATCTTATAAATCTTACCTTTCAAAAGAAATTTTTCCCAGGTGCTAAATAATTTTGTGGTATGTATAAATTATTATTCAAGTTTTGTATTTCTTGGTTTTTTTCACAGTTTTCACCGCACAAGAAAATGTACACGATAAACCAGAGTATCGTCACAAAGATGTCCACAAAAAGTGTAAAGTGGTAATTTGTTTTTGCTAACTCCACTTGCTAGTTTCACCATGCATATGTGAATTTAATGTGGCTCACATTACCACAATAATTTTTTAAATACAGCAGCGAGGGAAAGTTGTTTTTTTGTTCATTCACGAAATTGTATTCCAAAAGAATACAAAAAGTGCTGGCAAAATTGTGAAAGAAGGAGTGAGAGAGAGAGGAAAGCTCACATTACCACAATAATTTTTTTAAATACAGCAGCGAGGGAAAGTTGTTTTTTTGTTCATTCACGAAATTGTATTCCAAAAGAATACAAAAAGTGCTGGCAAAATTGTGAAAGAAGGAGTGAGAGAGAGAGGAAGGTTACGTGTATTATTGACTCGGAGGATATGGGAACTGATGGCCTGGGTGACACCGCTTTGTTTTAGTATACACAGAGTCACAGACTAAAAACGCGACCATCCATCTATCCAGCAGCAGTCAAGCAGTAGTCATTTCACTTGAGCGTTTTCCTTACCAGCAATCATATACACACATACACACAAAAAACAAGTCTAACACAGAAAGAATACACTGTAGTAGTAGTAGTAGTTCCTCTGGCCTTTGCTGATGTGCGAGCATTGCATGAGTGAGATGAGAAGTAGGTATTGCAAATCCATGAAATACCTAAACATTTTCTGTCGTTCAACGTAATGCATAAAGAAAAAGCTGACAGAAGAGAAGAAGCAACTTTTACTCTACAACCACTGCCACCACCAACACTACGATACGTACTACATTTTCACCAACACTGCTGCAATGTACAGAGTACAGGCATAATAATAATAACTATATGACGATATGAAACTTTTTTTCTGTTCTATTGCCTAAGCTCAAGTCTGGATTTGTCCGTGCATCCGTGTTTTCGGTATCAGTATCGGGAGTGCACGGCCAAGTCGGTACTATCCGGTGTCTTACGCCACCCATAACGGAGTATAGTGTCCCAAAGGAGCACGAGTATAATGAAAAAATAAGAAAGGCAGCAACAGTAGTAGTAGTAGTAGTCGCAATAATAAAAGGGTAGTAGTGGCACTGGTGTGGAAATACTGTTTCACAGTTGCCTCTTTCTCTCCCGTCTCTTCAACACATGCACACACTCATAACAAATACATACATGATACATGAATAGCCAGTCACGTAAAAAAATAACTTGGTGGATTGTGCTTTGAACATGACACAGCAGCACTTTTTTTAGCTGTCTCCTCTTTTTTCAGTTTTTTTTGTAGAAGAGCATATAGAGTACACGTTAAAGATGATGATTTTTTTGCAGAAAAAAGAAAAGAGAGTGAAAAAGAGAACCGATGAAGAAAATGGTGTTCTGTTTTGTGTTGAGCTATATGATGATCATCGTGCATGTCTTTTGTGTCTTTTATGTCCGTCAGCAGAAAAGAAGAAAGAAACCGGTTTTTTAGCGAAAGGACATATACTTTTATATCCAAGTGTATGTGTGTGTGGTTGCTTTCACCCTGTAACATTTTTTTTGTATTACCATCTTGCATGCTGTTACCTTAAATTTTCCAACGTCTGACACATAAAAAGATTCCATGTGTCTGCTCCTATTACTGCTATCACAAGTACGGTCATTATTTGTTTTGAGGGGTGAAAGCACTAGATATTGTGGTATATAAATAAATGCCTACACAGAGGTATGTGTACATGGACGCAATAAATTTATGAGAGACTGTTAGGCAACTTGCTCTGTCAGTGTAGAAATGAAGTAAAATGCATTGTAATGACTGAAATTGTAGAAAATGTGTAGAGACAGAAATATTATGCTATATATGTAGTGGATATGTATATATATTTTGTTTCCTGTGTTGATAATGGTTTAAATGAAAATGATGATGATTATAGTAAGTAGAAAGGTAGCATTAGGATTACGTCACAACGTCACACACGGTTAGCAGTACACACACACACACGTAAACCATTGCTGCTGCTGCTGTTTTTAGACCTCCGTGGTGGTGAGTGCTTTTGCCTTTTATTTCGCCTAATAATTCAACTCATCTTCTGGACTAGGGCTACCGTGGAGAACTTGGTATTTAAGAAAAAGTACAAAATTTTCCCTGTTCTCTTCCGGCATCTCATTGGAACGTTGACTATAAAATATTTTACTTCTTCCTATCTTATCCTTTCATTCTCTCTTTCCCATATCTCTTTGTACTCACCCACTTTTCCCTCTGTAATTTCATCATGACTATAAAATATTTTACTTCTTCCTATCTTATCCTTTCATTCTCTCTTTCCCATATCTCTTTGTACTCACCCACTTTTCCTTCTGTAATTTCATCATGATTTTATTTCTTCTTCTTCTTTTCCTTTTTGCAAAAGAGTAAAACATGCATACAAGCATACGTGCTGCAATGGCTTACCTAAACTTACGTCCATCATGTCCTTTTCATGCGAAAAAAGTATTTTTTTGTTCATCATGTGCCCAACAACACAACAATAACAACAAGCCTTTACTTATGTAAATTGACAAAGCAGTAAAATAGACAAGTGTCGGTGAAGAACACAACCAAATCGTTTCTACTCTGCATGCAGCGATTGTAATAAAAGAAAGAGGTGGAATGAAGTTGAAGAAAGGGAAAGGTGTTTATGTAGACACAAAATTGAGCGATTTTCTACCAGTTTTCTATTTTTTTTATTCAAGTCAAATAAAAGTAGACAGACATATGAAACAGTGTATTTGGTATTCGACTAGTTGGTTGTGTACAAGTAGGTCAGTATGAAAACGGAAAAGTATTTTGCCAAACCATACTTGTGTCATGTATAGCAAAGAAAAAAATGCATAAAATGTAGCGTGTTAAAAATGTATACATGTATCGCACAAACATCAATTTACAAAGCAACGCTTCTTTCTTTTTCTCTTTTTCTTCTTCTTTCCAAAGCATTTTCCTCGCATGTCTGTTTTATTTTCTGCAAATATGGAAATAACATTTACTTTCACTTATTGAAAATGACAGGGAATATTGCATGATATCTCTATCCAACCTATCAATTCTTCCTTACCACTTACATTGCTCCACTCTCTCGCTTTCACTCAAAATTTTTTTTCTTGCTCAAACAAGCTGGATCGTAAGATATTATGATTCCCAGAAGCATTCAAAAAATAGTGCATAGGTAATATTGTTGCATGTATCGTGTGAATGCTTTGTTGTATAAGAGCATGACAGTAGACTCATCTCAACAATAAAGTTTCTTTAAAAATCGCTCGTATTATTGGCAAAAAACAATATCCAATGCGCTATTGTTGTATCCATCCATCCATAATTTCTTTCGGGCTCTAAATACAAACATTTTCGCAGAATCAAATTTTCCTAAGGTGCAAGTTGACATATGTAGGTAAACTATAATAAAACATGCTATCAGAAACGAATAAACAGTTTTTGTTTGCATTTTCGGATTCATATTCTTTTCTCAAAATGGTTCCTCTTCCCGCTGCGTTGATTTTTCAAACTTGCAAAGNCATGGGTAAACTATAATAAAACATGCTATCAGAAACGAATAAACAGTTTTTGTTTGCATTTTCGGATTCATATTCTTTTCTCAAAATGGTTCCCGCTGCGTTGATTTTTCAAACTTGCAAAGTTTATGCTGTTAAAATGTGTTTGCACAGTAAACTCACCATTAAGTATTCACTGTAGTTTGCTTAATGATTATAATTATTATGATGCAGTTTAAAAGTATTAGAGACGGAATTGTTTTTCCTTCTTTTTAAAGTCATTCGTAAAAGTGTGGAAAACCTTATGAGTACTACAGCTAAAGGTAAAATGGTTTATTACAAGCAACACAACTACTGGCATGATCATTGGGTAATAAGTAATAAAATCTTTGGTAGTATTTTCTAGTAAATGCTCAACAAGAGGCAAAAAAATGGTATGGCCAGGGGGTTGTTAGGTATATAAAACTGCCATTTGTCCATTTTTGTACTGTCCCGCCATTATGTGAATGTGTTTTATGTGCGTTTTGTACCTGCCACCACTGTTTTGCCCTAAAAGATAAAAATGTGTAGAGTAATAATATGCAAATCATTCCCTTTGGCAAGCAAGTAGTCGGTTCGTCGGTTAAAAAATGGTATGGCCAGGGGGTTGTTTGGTATATAAAACTGCCATTTGTCCATTTTTGTACTGTCCCGCCATTATCCGAATGTGTTTTATGTGCGTTTTGTACCTACCACCACCGTTTAGCCCTAAAAGATAAAAATGTGTAGAGCAATAATATGCAAATCATTCCCTTTGGCAAGCAAGAAACATACATACAACGCTGGGAAACAACCAGTTGAAAAGAAGCAGAAAATGAAAGTAATTAGCTGTTTTATAGCAATTTTCGTTGCAACTCCTTTATGAATAGGTATTATTGGCCATAATAAACATGTAACATGCAGTAAATAGAGGCACTCTTTTGCATGCAACAAAACAAGAATGTAAATTGCGTACAACAATAACAGACGATATAAACTTACATAGTTAGTAGTACTTAACTTTACGTGGAATGCAAAGTGTTACTTTTGTACAAGAGATAGCTGGGTGGAGAGAAGGAAGGTAAAAGTTGAGTTTTATAGTTTGCGTTTAGTAGTATGAAATGAAACGATCGCTTTTGGTGTTGCAAGTGCTGCAACTCGCGAGGAGAACAATGCAAAGTGGCAAGCAAAGCAGGCACAGAGTGGGGAACCAACCAACTTGTTGTTGTAAAACTTTCTTATTACTTTTCTCCTCTATATGTCAGTTGGCTACTATTTATATGTGCACAGAACAATTTGTTGTTCAAAATTAAGAAAGCTCATGTTTTACGCGTTTTTGATTGATAGTCCAATATTATATAATGTATAAAGTTCAGAGAAACATCAGTGCTATAAAATGATTCTCATAAAAAAGGTAGCGGTGGAGGTGGTGGTGATGGGGCAACGTAAATTTGTTCGTTTATACTTTTCTAAAGACATCTCTCTGTGGCACTCTCTGGTCTCTGACATGCAAAATTATCATCATCATCATGATAATAAAATCAAACCAGGAAAAATTTACCGGAACTACAATCGCAATCGCCAGCAGAAAAAAAATCACTTTTTTACTTTGCAAAATCGTATACAAAAGAATCCCAGGGGTTGCTTTTACACAAAATTTTTTATAAACGTGAAATGGTAGAATAGTTTAAAAATTACCTTGCAAAATCGTATACAAAAGAATCACAGGGGTTGCTTTTACACAAGTTTTTTTTGTATGAAATGGTAGAATAGTTTATTTGAATGCCTACACATATGACTTTACAAAATTATGATGATTATGATTGCACTATGATGCCATGTATATTCTTTACCAAGTATTCTGTTATAATTGACCACTTTCTTTAGTTCTTTTAAAAATATTATAATATATAAATTAGGTTAATTGTTTGATTATAACTTATTTTGGCAGTGAAAAAAGATGAGAGCTTAAACTGTTCAATTAAAAAGTACAATAATAATAAATAATAATAGAAAAGGCAAAGTATAATAAATAAATAAATGCAAAAATGGTTTGCAATTTTTGACTACATTTGCACATGAACACTTCTACAACTTTACATACTAAAACAAAATTAAATAAATAATGCAATTAATATGTCATCCACTCCATTTGCATGGGATATTGAAATTGATATTTTTTAAAAAAAATTGCAAACAAATAAGTTCCCTTTTTTGCATTTTCACACAAGACTACTGGATGAAATGGGTGTCGAAAGTAAAAACTATCCTTACAAAGTTGACGCACGTATGACATAATTCTACAAGGAGAATAGAAGATTTCATCCAAGTTTTGTTTTTCAAAAGTTTTTATGTACCATGTCGTGTATGCATGTTCATAAGCATAAAAATGTATAGTAGAAATTGTGAAAAGTACTCAAAAATGGCTGAAAAAGTACAGGGTTAATGAAGCATTCTGCATGATGCATAAGCATCATAATCACCATGATCTTAGCATAAACGTGCATTTGTACAAGTTAGAGAAAAAACGTCAACACGTAGCCTGCCACACAGCGTGTTCGAATATATGACGATGATCTCACTTGAAATAAAATAAACTCTATTACTCAGGCTGTAAGCTTACGTTTACGTGGATTTTAAGCCTTTTAGAGCCAACAGTTCAGCATTTTTTTTTCACATTGGTTTACATTCTTTAGGTTTACGTATTATTTAGCTATGCTGTAGGACAAAGTTTTATTTCGAATATTGCTTACGTGATTTCAATATACCACACATTAAAATCTTGGTGCAAACTCGTAAATTTTTACACCCAACCAGTTGTAGTGTACATTACAGAGAGATAGACAATATCCAAATCAAGCAAGCATTTCTGAGCAATTCATAGCACACAGTTTGACGACTTATCACAATCACATATTCTTTTTGTTCTTCTCAAGCAAGAAGTTCAGTTTCATCTTCATCCAGCAGCAGCAGCAGCTTGTGGTACAAAAAGCCATATAATATTCAATGGTAAATATACGTTTCACAAGACAAAACTGTACCAGTGATTGAGAACGGCTCTATCATTCCAATCGACGCAATAATAACAACAAGAAATATAGCATACTTATTGCATTAAAGAAACCAAAAAGGATTTGATTACTATTTTTGTAAAAACATTTCATTACTGTGGGCTATACGTGTGCCCTGTGTGTGCACTCAACCAGAACAGTTGTTATAAACTTGTGTTGGTGGTGGCAGTGGATGTTCCCCATCATCATCATCGCCTACTTGACTGATCAACAACAATACCAACCAAATATAAACAATCAGAATAAAGTGGGAGAAAAAAAGTGGAGTGAACAATTCCAGTGGAGAAGGTCTTCCATTCTCTCTCATAGGCAGAACAACATCAATTAGTGGCAGTAAATGGTGAGACAATTAGTGGTGGATAACTAATAAATAGTTAAAAAGTTGTGGTGTGGTGCAGAGTGAAAACTGCCGACGCAAATATCAACGAGATTGTCAAGCGCAAGGAAACAATGTAAGTTCAGGAACACTATTAAGTAATAATAATGAATGAGCGTACACAATATTGGCTCTTGACTTTCCGATCAGGATTATCTATTTTTTTCTCTTTGCCTTCAAAATAAAACTACCTAACCTGAAATGTTCTTTCTAAACAGCAAAGTCATGTAGTTGGAATCCAGACAAACCGAAATTTCCTCATGAAGCTATTAAATGAATGAAATTATTGTATAATATTTATTTAATCATTATGAAGCTATTAAATGAATGAAATTATTGCATAATATTTATTCAATCATTAGTATTGCAAAGGTTAATATGTAGATTATTTCGCAAGGGTAGACGTTACAAGCAAAGCTCATTTACACCATATCCTCTCCCTAAGAGAGATGACATAAAGGAATGTTTAAGTTTGTCCAATTATATTGACGAAGATTTGTAAAATATCTATATTCATGTGCCGGTGCTGTCAATAAGTAATTGACGGTAAGTAGTTGGAAAAGCTATATCACAGAATCTATCCCCCTTTCTTCGATTTGAGCATATTTATTATGGTACTATAATATTAACAAGATTAAAAACCAACAAATGAATCCGACATCACGCTTGTACTGTGTAGTTGAGTACAAAGATTTCACAAGCCAATCATAATAAATAAAACAAGCTTCTTGAATTTTACTCAGCATCATCATCAAGAGATTTGTACTTTTTGCTTTTCTGGTGGTCATTATCCATTTTATTATTTGTTTGAAAAATGCCAGAATTGATTAATAGTTTTTCACACCTCATCTTAAACTGAAGAAGTACTTTCCATGTAACTAGATTACATTAATCAAATAGTACCGCAGATA
>JAANSP010003486.1:0-11234 GCA_036850745.1 Homidia socia
CTTCCGGTTATTTATGCGCCCACTTGTTGTTTTCTGCATTTTGCAAAATTGGAAATTGAACCTGAGTAAATGCCAGGCCTCCTGCAGAAATCATCACAAAATTCATTTCCATATGTCCCTATGTTTTTTCTGGAAGAAAAATGGCTAACTTCTTACACAACTAATCATGATATCACTGGTTTACTTTTTATGACACAATCTCTGTAAAATATATAAAAATACAAATTGTCAAGAATCTGCATGAATTAGTAATAAAAAGTCATCCAGCTCCTATAGTTTCAGTGGAAATAAGCATTTTTTTAGCTGGCAAATAGCAATTCAGTCTGGATTTCATTGATGACGTGATCACAATCAGTGAGTCAATAAGACTAAATCGTGTTTAGGCAGGCATACATTACTACAAACAAGTTTACTACTGCTTTAACGTATTTTTTTCCAGCAGCAGCAACAGTAATAATAGCAATAGTATGAAAACTGTCGTGCACGTTATTACATCACCGTCGTCGTCGTGAATGCTATCATCATGATCGTCAGACAAGAAGGATGTTTTCAGCCTTTTTCTTTCCCAAAAAATCTTCTTTTTTAAGGAAAAACTCATTTCTGTCTACTTATAGTAATAAAACTACTATGTATATTATTAACAACTTGTTGACTTGACTTGCTTTCAGTGTGTTTATACGTTTCTGACTGATGATATGACTGTCGTTTTTGTTTTCAATTGTGGTTAACCTTCCTTATTATCTGACTGGATTTTTTGTGTTAGTACAAACACGAAAAAAATGACTTCATTTTCAGCGTAATGGTTATCTTTGTAGAGGTTATGGATTGACAACAATGCAACGGTGGACGCGGACTTCGGTTCTGGTTGTTGACGTTGACAGCATGACTCATCCCAAATGTTATTTTGGGGTACAAAGCTACTGGTCCTCTAGATCAAGCAAAAGCAAGGTTTCATTTCTTCAAAGATATTTACGCAGGTATACAAGTTCTAGTGCAAAATTTTTACACCTATACGACACGTGCAGATACATCATGTTATATTATACCTAACTATCATGTTTACTCAAAAAGTTTATGGAATGAAGGAAATGGAAAAATTCTTGTGCTGCTATGATTGCTAAAACTAATTGACATTGAAATCGACGTTTTTTTCGTAGCATCACCACCACCATTCAACCGAAGAAGCTCATAATTGATGCAATGAGATAATTAAGCTGGTTAGATAATAAAAAGTTTAGCACAACAGCATGTTGCAGACAACTAAACAGTTGTTAATTTTTTAAGTGGTATACTTGTACATAACTGTACAAAGCAAACAAATTTATTAACTACGCGTACATATTATAACAATATTTTTTAAAAAAAGTAAAAATCATGCTTAGTATACATTATCTTATTATGCATACGGATGGATGGAGGGAACCTTCAGTTAAAATTCGTAATCAGTCAGTTTGAATCGACATAGTCATTAAACTCATGCTCATGGTCAGTAGCGTAGCCGTTTTCAGTTCTCGACTAGTAATTTTTTCCCTCTATAGTTGACGTGTGTCCATGTGTGTCGTCGTTGAAATTATAAGATATTGCTAATAACTTGTCGCTGCGTGAATGTAACCATGTCTTTAATGTATTTTCGTGTTTCCAATTTCTACAAAAATGAACATTTACTGAATACAAAATAAGCTTTTAAAAGTATCGTAAAATTTTTGTACCCTTTAAAGCTAGTAAAAAGCATACAATGTAATCAATAAAAAATATCAACAATAATAGGCAATCAGCATCAAGAGAATGGTCGCATGAAACATGTAAAATGGTCAATGTTATAAAGCTCTCTTCAGGTAGGTAGTAGTAGTAGGATGTTCATGAAGACAACAAAATCACCTTAAATGCCTAAAAATACAGAGATACGTGCGTATTTGTATGTACATGAAATTAACTCGCACACTTACAACAACAAACCCTATTATTGGTGATTACTGATTGCGTTAATGATCATTGTATATTCCTGGTTGGACACAGACTGGGACAATCAACTGTAATAATAATAATAAATATTAGTAGGAACAAAGGAAAAACAATAACTTTAGTGGACTGTAAACCTTACAGGAGTAATGCCGATAATACTCCCCAATTTTGATTTTTATTGTCCTTTTAATTACGTTGGTGACATGAAAATGATGGACACCATTTGGTATGACTGTAATTTACTAATGGACTTGCTGCACCCAAACAAATTGAATTTCCAAGTGATAAAACTCCAAATTAGAATACAAATTTGGGAAATTAAATACTCCTTCCTGGTGATCATTCTTCTTCTTCTTTGGCAGTGCTTATTTGTGCGCTTAAAAAATTCAAAAGTTGCACGGTTTTAATGTTTAAAATAATTTAAAATGATGTGATCGTATTTGAATTTTCATGACATTTTTAGGACGGGCAAGCACATTTACAAGGTTGAAGAAACCTGTAAAGTTATTATTGTATGGCTGTTTTCGTCTAGTTCTTCTGAAACGAAAACATAAAATGAAACGCCGTCGTGTGTGTGATACTGTTAAGTTAAATGTATTTATTTTGGTCATCTCATCGTCATTCTAGAAATGCATGCGTTTACATTGTTTTGGTGGGGCGGATAAAATATATATTGTAACCATGAGGACATCTTTGGCTCCATGTAAACGCACAAGTATTTTATGTCAAAAGTAACTATTTAGGTTTAACTTGAATTTCGTTACCTAAATACGTAAATATTGAGTATAAAGCATTTTTATTCAATTATTTGAGCTACCGAAAGACCATCACCTAGTAAAACATGCCACATTTTGCAACATATCCGTATCGAAAGAAAGGCTCTTGAAGGAAGCCCTAAATTAAAATCATTTTATGAAACAAAGTTGAGCATATTATTTGTTGTAAAATATGTGTAACAATTTGCATTTCCAAGAATAACTGAAAAAATCAGCACATTTGGTCAATAGTGCTAGAATTGTTGTAACATAAGATCGCGTTTTTTACAGGTGCCTGCCTACTATACTTATTTTGAATTTGGATTATAGACGTCACTCCAAACTGGTTTTGCTAATTTTGAACCAATCTCTGGTTTTCTATCTATCTTATCTACATATTATTTTAACGAATTTTTGGTAGCTTACTGTGCAAGACTTGGATAAGTTTGAAGCAGTTAAAACCTTCGTTTTTTTGTTATTTTACTAGCTTTTTTTTGATTTTGCTACGCAATAACAGAAACAAGCACTACCACCAACGCAACGGGACGGGAATAAAATGATTCATCATGATGCATTTTGACTTCTTCTTCTTCTTATATACCAGATTCAATTGTTTTGTCACGATTTCCCTATCTTTTATGCAAGGTCATGCAAATCATGCATAAATACCCCTTTTTCCATAATAATGATCTCAAACTGTGTTACAAGCACTACCACCAACGCAACGGGACGGGAATAAAATGATTCATCATGATGCATTTTGACTTCTTCTTCTTCGTATATACCAGATTCAATTGTTTTGTCACGATTTCCCTATCTTTTATGCAAGGTCATGCAAATCATGCATAAATACCCCTTTTTCCATAATAATGATCTCAAACTGTGTTACTACTTATTATTATTTTCCTTTAATAATCATCATATGCGGCTACTAGCTACTACCACTACAATTGAACCGAGGTTGTGACAATATTTGCAAATGTTTCATTTACAGCCACGATCCATTGTCCATAGAAAAATAATAGTTTCGTTACCTGTATAGTCAATCATACATCCGGATATTTTTTTTGACTTACCTCCATAATGACAAACTAATTGTCACTTTTCATACATTTGTTCTCCTTCAAGTTCACGAAAGCCTTTTGATGGGCAGCATTTGGCAAGAAGCAAGCAATACATTTGAATTTTATAGTAAAAAGTGTAAATTTTTATCGCCAATAAAAATATCAATGGAATATACAATTGGTTAATTTTGTTTCTTAAAGTAAAAAAGAAATATTTAAATAGTATATGCCATGGCAATCCCACCAGAGTGTTGGTGTCATTTTATTTGATTTTCGCCATGCGTTATATCTACAAAATCTACCAACGTCGTAACGTAACACGCAAAAGTAGCAGGTACTTTTTCGAATGGGTATATTGACTGGACCCGACCCGTACAAAAAATAAGATGATTACAATTTCATTAAGCACACAACTCGGAACGATCACCTGACTAAAGTCTGCCCCCTGCCCATTGGATATTAAAAGTCAACAAATTGTTTTGAATGTTTTGCGCAAATTTCCTGTAAATCCGAATTTTCTGCATTCCAAGCATTCCGATGGAAAATTGGACAATTTCTTTTTAAAGTCAAGGACATGCAAATTGTAGCCACTTAAAAGTTTCGCTTTAAACATTGTAGTTCCCAAAGTTTTAACATGGCATCTTCCAGAAAATTCTGTTGGGCTTCTTCAAAATCAGGAATCTTCAAATTACCGACTAATAATTGATCCATTTGCTACTGGTACTAGTACGTACATCTATTTTTCTAACGAATGCGGGGAAACTGGAGCCAACTAAGCGTTGAATTCAAACGCTTTCGTACTTTGATTTTTTTCCTTGTACTTTTCTGCAAGTTTAGCTACCCCACTGCTGCCTTCATCATCGTGGCGTCAATATTTTTAGTCATTTTTTGATGTTTGAGGTGAAATTGCTAGTCAATAAACAAGGTAAACAAGTTTAGCTACCCCACTGCTGCCTTCATCATCGTGGCGTCAATATTTTCAGTCATTTTTTGATGTTTGAGGTGAAATTGCTAGTCAATAAACAAGGTAATTGACTTCCGTAGAATTGTATATACTAATCACAAAAACAAAAATGCGCAGAAATATTTTCAAGATTAAGTCATCATTGCGTACATATTTATGTAGATATTCATACTACTTCTACCTTACTACTACTACTACATACTACTGGTTATAAGGAAATAGGTACTGATGTTAATTGTGTACTTGGGTCTGACTCCGAAACGCATAGCTAGCCACATGATATATGCTTTTTTGACAAAAACTAATAAACGGAGGAGAAAAACAATAGTTGAATAAAAAAAGACAAAGACCAAATGACGGCAGGGGACGTCGAAGGATGATATTGAAAAAAGGCCACATATTTTTATGCAAACCCTACCTTTTGACTTTTTGCATACATTGATTGTGTCGTCGCTCATTCCCGAAACTGGGAATTTCTATTATTCCATTAAATTCCTATATGCCACTTAAACTTGCTATATTATATAAAGCAGATTGCGCAAGAGTGCAAGACATTATAATCCCGTCATACTACTACTACTAATACTACTACTACAATGTTGCCTTCCTGTATCACAAACATTTTGTTGCATTTTTGATGGGTGCAATGACATTGAAATTCCATGTTTGCAAATTATGTATTTTGGTCAAACAAAACATTTTTTATATATTGAGTGTGCTGCATGCATCATTGCATGAGCTGAGGTCAAGGCTGTCTCAATAGATGAATAGAAAGAAGAAGAATTAACTCTGTAAAGTAGATAAAATGAAATAAAAATATTGAAAAAAATCTCAAAAAAATTGTTGATGATGATGATCAGTATGACGCTGCTGGCGGCGGTGGTAGTGGAATTCTTGTTCTTCAAAATAATACATTATATGTCGTTAACGAAAACCTGCAAAAATATTGAAAGTAGTTGTTGCGCCAATGATGCTGTTGAAAAGTAAGTGATGAGCAGCAATGGAATGTTGATGATGATGGGGAGCTATCCGGTGATGTAGAGGTACTTACCCATGATATGATGAGGAGAGGACTAGGATGGCACAACATAAACTCACTTCGGTACTTTATGGCACAACTACTACTATCATCGTCATCATCATCATCACCAACTGTGTAATCATTGAAACTTTTTTTTTGCTGAAACACGTGAGCCCGTATATATATATATTTAGGCATTCTTTCAATTTTTTCCTACCATGTTCACAAACTTAAAAAAATCATTTCAATGACTTCACTCACAACTTGCAAACAGTTAATACCTACATAGTACAATCATCATCGTTGTGGCACAACAACAGTGTGATTATATAAATATAAACCAATTTAAGTTGTAATCAAGCGCGTGTGGATCATTGTGCTAGAAGGAGAAGTTTAACCTCACATCATCTATACCTAGGTAAATTTGGATCTTCATGGCTAAAATCCGAGCTTTAAATTTGCAGAGAAAATGACAGTTTGAACATGTTGAAATAGGCGGGCATGCAATGTGACATTGAAATATAACTAGTAAGACGTTGTCTCCCAGTGTGACGAAAAGAACCACAACAAACAATACTTGTATGTATTTAATGTGCAACAATGATAATGATGATAATCATGTGCCTATCGATCCATCCAGCTTTTTGAACTTTACCAGGAGTAAGCATTCCGCGTATGTAAGAAAATACATATTTTTTTCACGGTCGGTTGATCAAATAACTTACTGGGTTGTAAACTTGTCATTGCTAGTAATTTCGATTTCCGTCTTCTTTTACGTATGTATGTGGGAAGTGGCAAATAACTTATGCTTTATCAAGAAGACTCAGTACAACTTTCAACCTACTGCAAAGCAGCGTTGTAATATATACCATTTAAGTGCTAGTCGCCAAAAATCTCAACAAGTAAGTGGTTCGGTCCTGAGGAGTCTCAATGTTGTTGGTAATAAATGTTCATAGAGATTTACCTACATGCAATCTTACCAGTTTCAAGTCGCTCAGTAAGTGTTGGTCGTAGCAATGATTTCAGACAAAAATCTATTTAATTTTCCTGATAACGTGGACTATACATGGTACAAACTTTGCAAAAGAAAGAAATATTCATTTTTATTTTAGATTTTGTAAGGATTTAATTATTATAATTTTTCTGTTATTAGCAATCTATTGAAAGCATCCGGTATGTAAATTTCAAAAGGGTGTCGTCAATGCCTACAACATTATATTTATTTATTACAATTACTATAACGTTGCGCTCTCACACACAGCGGGATCAGTACTAAACAATAACTACCTATGCATATGTATAAGCATTTTTACTTACCCATGGCTTAATTACTTATATTTAACGCAAATAAAAAAAGAAATTTTGGCAAACAGGAGCCACCAAGACCTACCTCATACATCACCTATATGCATGACTGTCTACTTAAACTAAAAACTGTAAATTCGGGCTAATGGTATAATATTGCTACGCATCATCATTGGTTCAATATATAATTTTTCCTCTTGTTCTCTCCGCATGCAAGTTTTGCTAGCAAAACAATTTTTACCTAGATATGCAAGTTT
The DNA here is from genome assembly GCA_036850745.1 of Homidia socia. Lineage (NCBI taxonomy): Eukaryota > Metazoa > Arthropoda > Collembola > Entomobryomorpha > Entomobryidae > Homidia > Homidia socia. The sequence goes on from JAANSP010003486.1 coordinate 7,329, forward strand.
TTTTTTCATTTGCCATTTCATCGGAGAGTTTTTTTTCTTTGCCTTTTGACATTGTTATTAATTGCTTAAAGTAGTATGGTCCTTGGTAACAGTAATGAAGACAATTATAAAACTCACGTACATGTAAAATTTAAAAAAAAACTTTTCTATCCATACACATCAAACTTACCCCTTCTCGACAATTTGCATAAAGTAAGTATTTTTGCCTCTTTACGAATTCTTTGTTAATCACTGCATTTCCTCCCATTTCGCTTCACCCAATTCTCTCTGAGATCAGGTTTTTCTAGTCGAAAATTTTCAATCACATTCAGTAGTATTAATGTTAATAATAATATATTATTAATAATACCACATATCGAAGTAGTAGTCTCGCTAAAGCTGGCGTACAAGTGGCATGTCTATGTCTGTCTGCATATACACACAGACACAGACAGACAGAAAAGCACTCGCAAGCAGACAAAGCGACAGGTTGACATGACACATTGAAGATGGGTGAAGAATTGTAGTAGAGTAGTAGCAGCAGTAGCAGCAGTTTTAGGGAACAAAGTGAATCAACAAGATAAGGAGGCGTACTTCACTGCTCACATGTAAACATTGTTCAATAAAAAAATATGCACATTATTCACATTAAATACACAAGCAGGGAAGGTCATCTTTGCTTCATCATCAAAGTATCCGTCGATTTTTTTCCCTACGCCATCTCTACTCCTACTCAATTGTTCACAAGACAGGCTTTTGCTGCTGCTCTTAAATGTAACAATAGGGAATTGCAGTAGATTAGATATTTTGATCAATCAGAGCAAAAATTACAATATGGAAAAGCATGCAACTACAAATATATGCATGCATGTAACTTGAGACGGACTCGCGAAAGAANTTTTGATCAATCAGAGCAAAAATTACAATATGGAAAAGCATGCAACTACAAATAAATGCATGCATGTAACTTGAGACGGACTCGCGAAAGAAAAGAAGACTTTACTCACACAACCCCACAAACCAGCAGCAGAAGCAGAGAAATGCCGTAGTAGTAGTAGTAGTCATCGTAGTTGTTGTTTTGTTGCTGCACCCCAAAAATATCGGAGAGAAAAACGGATCTTTTGATTACCGTCTTCTTCTTTTTTTCATCCAATCACTGAACTATTACTGTATGTATTATCTAATGAAGCACACATACTATATAATCTGTTATTTTACACAACAACAGCAGCAGTCTTGTTTTGTCATGTTTTAAGCCACTGGCTTTTCTGCTTTGTGGATTGAAGAGGAAAAGAAGAGAAATAGAGGGAGAAAAAGAAAGCGTCCTCCGTAGGACGTGTCTGCATGTGTGTAGCGAACAGCCATAGTCAAGCAGGATTTTATTATTATTGCTATATGTACAAGACTGCAATTACTATTGACATAGGTCAAATCGAAATGACTCAATTTATAATAACGTTACTCTTTCATCCGTCAGTGGTCAGATTTCAGGTGTGCAAAAAATTATATAAAATGTATACATACACAACAATAATGCATAGGTACCTACATGCCTGCGTATTTTATAAATCATTTTTTGCTTCTGATCAATAAGCAACAAAGACAGCTTGCCCAAATGAGTTTTGCATATGTACTTTTAGCCAATTATTCACAATCTCGTTCGAACTTATTCGTTCGTGTGCTTGCTTTTTCTTTTTGACTTTGGTCCATTCTCAACATTTTTTCTCTCTTTCGGACTCGTTCGCTTATTGATAAATTTGCCAATACTAATAAATTTATTTATAGCTGTGCATCGCTCAAAATACAAAGCAGAGCGAAAAAGTAGTAAGTGGTTTTTAGGGGCAGAAGCTGAAGAAAAGTGCTTCAATAAAATGCAACTACGAGGGTGATAATAATATAACAGTGCATTAGCATAATGTATTATTTATTATCCCCTTCACCAACACAACTCAACAATAAAGTAGTCAGTGGATGCCCAGTTGGATCCGTTTTTATTGTCTTGGATATTATGTTGTTGAGGAGGTCACTCTCTCTCTATAAAAGATCTGCCCATGGTCCGAATCTTGGGGAGATGCAGTGGCAGTTTACAGGAGTGTAAAAAGATAAGATACTATTTTTAATAAAGGTGATGATGATGATGATGTGTTGATGGGAGTTGTGGTGGTGGTGTGGTAAGATTATCAAAAAATTATTATGATGATAATGATGAGAGTAAAGGAGAATGATGTGAGGGGTACGACAGAGGAATCTCAATCAAAGTTGCTTATCAGTGGTTGAAACAACAACAGGAATGCAATTATAATAAAAAAAACTGAAAAGTAAAAATTTTCTACAGGAGGAGAGAAGAAGAGGGAGTAAAAAATAATGTTACACAAAATTTGAGTGACTGAATGCGATAGACAAATACATAGATAATGTGAGTAGGCTAATCAGTTGAAAACAGAGATATTGTGTAGCACTTGATTTTTTAAATAAAAAAGCCTTCGCTGCCTGCGCTGTTGCTACTGTAGCTGCAAAGTTCAGTCAGTCAGTCACTCGTCACCCTTTACTGCAGTTTATTATAGCGACGCTTCCCTGTCAAATTGTTGAATCTCCGGTAACTGTACTTTTTGCCAAATGGAATGACAGGACAGTAGCAAAAAATCCAATATTGTTGAGTGAGAGAGTAAGAAGAAGAAGAAGAAGAATACTAAGAAAGTAGTATTCCTATAGGAACAACAATAATCAAAGCGAGAAGAAACAGAGCAGTTTTAAAGTCAGTAAGGCAATAAGAAAGCTTTATATTATTTTTATGGTCTTTTTCTTAATAATAAATAATAATAGCAATAAGAACGACTATGCAACAGGTGGTACAGGTGTAAAACTACAAATTATCAGATTGACACTACTCTTAGGTATGTAAATGCCTAAATTTTATTATTTTTATTATAGCTCTAGGAAATGGTGATACCGCAACCACTGGTGAAGAAAAGAAAGAACCGTGATGAGCAGGAGAAAATGTATTATACGATCCGCTTTATTAGTGCATTACTTATATTTACCAAAACGTATTTACAATTTCGGATATAATTAGAACAATGCATGAGTAACGTCATGAGATAATGACCAATGACGGTCAGTATGAATCAAGGCAGTAATTACAACCAATTCAACTTCTCGGACAGAGAAGAGCGTGTTTATATTCTCGTTCCATTCTTTAAAAGTAACAAAGAGGAGGCCGGAGGAAGAAGCGTTAAACATGTCGTAAATAAACATGCATTATTTTAAGATGATGATGAGGCCGATGCGTACAGCATTATTAAGTAGTGAAAGCTATTGAGCTACTTTATGTAAATGTCTGTGTCTGTCTGTCTGTCAACACGATATCTCGAAAGCTATTAAAGCTATTGCGATTCTGTCTTCAATCATTTCTCATCCTCTGGGAGAGTCCTGGCAAAAATTTGAAGCGGATTGGTCAATGGCAACTGGCAAAAACCGTTACAACTTTGATTTTTTAATCTGTTTGCATATGACATGTAGCATATCATTCGACAACTTAGCTGACACTGATTATTTTAGTAGTAAAATTTTGTAATGATATATAACCGTTAAGCCGTTACGACGGTTTTAAAATTTAATCACTACACAATTGGCGTTTAATATATACTTTAGGCATTTTAGACGTACTATAAACGCTTTATAAATACCTTAAACGTTTTCTTTACACTATAAACGTTTTTAAAGCTATGAACATTTTCTTTTGGCAATAAACGCTTTCTTCGGGCTATTAACGTTTTCTTTTGGCAATAAACGCTTTCTTTAGGCTTTTAACGTTTTCTTTAAGCTATTAACATTTTCTTTAGGCTATAAACGTTTTCTTTAGTCTATAAATGTTTTCTTTAAGCTATAAACGTTTTCCTTAAGCTTCTGCTTTCGCTACTTCCGTAC
>JAANSP010003487.1:0-11234 GCA_036850745.1 Homidia socia
TTTTTTTAACAAAAGTGTTTTATTCATAAAATTTGTTCATGTTTTCGTTTTCTGTGTGTACATAACTCAACAAAATTATACATAATAAGTCAACCACGCCGTGATGCTATTATCACTTTCGTTTTTTAAATTGATTAAATAAATATCCCATCCATTTTACTTTCATATTCTACATAGAGGTAATAATGCTAGTTCCCATTTGGGCATGCTTAAGTGGATAAAAAATAGTTATCTATAGCTAGCTAGCTGTCACAACAAAGGTAAATACTTTTACTTCCAACCGACAAACACTTGGAGTGACATAACTTGTGTGAGAAAATCACGACAATTCGATTGTTAAATAATGGCTTTAGTAACTAACCGCTGAAAATTTGTTCAACTAAACCATTACCACTACCCTACTAAAAATATATTTTCTATTATTTCTAACTGTATGTTTATCTGAAAATTTCTTGGAAGTTAAGTCAAGTCCTGTTCCTTCACCCTACAATTTTCTAAACTTTTATTGATCTTTTTAAACAAAATAAAAACAAAGAGGAAGGAAGATTAAGGACTAACAATAGAAATACGTATCATTACACGGGAATAACTAAAGTGTTGTTGTGAATATATATTTATTCTATTGTAAAGTGCATTATTTATTTAAATGCGCTCTCAAATCAAAGATCGTCTCTCAACAAGGCGTTCTCCATCCACTACCGCCCCCGTTTTCTCAGCATACAATGCAGGAAATTAAGCATGTCTCTAAAAAATTCGTACATTTCATTGCATCCTATTCACTTCTCATTCTTTAAGTAATTACTACCTTTTGTTCTCTTAAATATTATAACGGGTGGTTCTACTTTAGTTTTCTTCGAATTTTTCCTACAGAGACTGCTTGAGTTTTTACGTCTCTTCCCCTTCCCCTCTCGACTCATGCATATCTAATGCTGAAACAACTTTTCAGAGTTCATCAAAGAAACAACCCACAAACATCATGCATGCAAGTATGGTCTGCTCCGTGATTACTATCCTAATTGCAATGACACCGTGTTTCATTTCATCACCATCATCATCGTGATAATAATAATATTCTCTTCAACCAAAAAAGGGACTGTAGAAAACGTTGAATCAGCAATTCCACTGGGTACTTTACTCTTTTTTTGGTATATCTGGATGAATCTGCTATTATGCTTGCAATCATCAGCATTTTGTTGATAATAATAAAAGTTAACTACACAATTTAAACTTTACTGAAATAAACAGGATGCCTTGAATAATATGTTGTGCGCGTGCCTTCCTCAGTTTTACATATTCATGTTATTAGTTGTGTGAAAGAGGGAGGGAGGGAGCTCATTGTTTTTTGTTAGACTATCTTCCAAGAGGAAAGCATTGTTTGATTTATCGGAATTACATTGCCCGCGTAGTACCTTTCTAAAAATTCTCAGATTTAAAGTTTGAACTTTTGAATGTAGGGCACATAATTACATCATGTTTTCTACAATTTTTCTTATCCTAAAATGATGATAACTTTAACACGTACTAATGAGAAAATGCAGGATGCACCGAAAAATGACTATGTACTTACCAGAAATAATGCAGTTAAAGCTTCTAAAGTGTGAGGTGCCAGGTCAAAGGAGGGTGGATGTGTAAAATGCTCTCCAATATAACGAAGAGTTCCTGCTGCTCTTAGGAAGTTGTACTACCGCTGCGTCCGCCGTGTCAGAATTTACCGTCCGATCTTGTCTTGCACCGATTTGAGTGTGGAGGGCGGCAAGATTGAAGAGTACGCTGGCCTTTTCAAACGCAACAGTTCGTTGAATACTTGGAACCCCTGTCAAAGCGTCGTACCTGTAATAAATGAATTTTACATGCAAATTTACACGATTTAATTAGATCAAAAAAAATGTTCTACTACTAAGCTTCAATAAAGTAGCGGACTTTTGAGGATTAAATAGGTTTTTTCATGCATTTTCTTCCACGCAAAAAATAAGTGCGGAATGCAGGTAATCTCATCCGCACAACAGAATTTTAAGGAAAAAGTGTGCTAGCTAACGCAGTGGCTATATATCTCTGTTCATTCATCAAGGAAGAACCACATTGATGACGTGACAAGTGTACCATTATGCCTTTTATTGTTAAAATTTTTGAAGCGTGAGGAAAATACGCAAATTCACTTTGAAAATTGCAATGCTTTATTACAAACCAAAAAGACAGGTAATTAAGAAAAAAAGTAAGCTTGTATCATCACTTTAGTACTTTATTATTTTTCTACCTTTTTGGCATACTAAAATAATGTTTCGCTACTACACACACATAGTTTTGTTCGTAAATGGTAGTAATATTTCAAGCGCGTGTGGGTGGCTCTTGCTGATGTGTGTAATAATTTATGCAGAGGAACTGATTAAGTAGAAGCCCAGCAATTTCAAGACTAAAATAATGTTTTGCTACTACACACACATAGTTTTGTTCGTAAATGGTAGTAATATTTCAAGCGCGTGTGGGTGGCTCTTGCTGATGTGTGTAATAATTTATGCAGAGGAACTGATTAAGCAGAAGCCCAGCAATTTCTGATCAAGTTTTTCCTTTTTTAAAAGCAAGAAAGCTCCAAGCTGTCGTTGGAAGCAGGTAAAAAATGACAGCTAAAAATGTATGCGTCCATATCCCTATTAGGCTATATTGAAAGATTACAGGTTTGTCTCAAAAAATGCCATGTGGTTTTTCTCTTTGGGCAATTGAATAGTCACTTTTGTTAGAATTCAAAAATCTTGCAAGATGTGTAAAATGGTGAAATATTGTAATATTTTTTGTAAGAATGTAGCTTCAAGGATATTTACATTACGAGACAAGTTTGTATGAGTGAGCAGACAAAAAGGGAAAGGGAAAACAGAAATACTTGACATGCAAACTTTAAACAAATTTTTCTAGAGTGAGCATTGAGCTTGATAACTGGCTTGCACAAAAAAATGTTACATAAACTCTTAAAATATTTATAATAGCATGTGATGCTTTATACTAAAGTACATACAAATGTGACAAGCAATAAAAAATGATGAGAGGCTATGAGGATGTTTGAACAGGATAAAATCGTACATAAAAGGTACAAAGACACATTATTATTTTCTTTGAATTCGCATCAACCACGCCAATAAGCGGGCAACAGTGTAGGTAAACTGCTCACACAAGCCAAAATTCTTGTCCATAAAATAATTGAAAATATGTACGTATGCTTGTTAGCACTTGTACATTACAAACTTTAAAAAAAGCTCATTAGAAAGCTTAGGAAGTTCAAGTGGACCTTTATTTCGAATTCATAGTCTTGCAAAACGATAATCAAGCAAAGAAAAGGATGAAAGTAAACATATGCGTGTTGTTGTAATACGCGTGTGATGATATGTGTGACCATTGGGCATTTAGAAAGTTGGGCACTATTAATAAATATTGAAGTATTTAAAAGGTTTTTTATGAATGATGAAACTTACCATTCGAAAAACACTCCAATGTTCCTGTCGGCAGGGAAGAAGCGTCGTTCAACAAAGTAAATTTATTTCGAATTCATAGTCTTGCAAAACGATAATCAAGCAAAGAAAAGGATGAAAGTAAACATGTGCGTGTTGTTGTGATACGCGTGTGATGGTGATGAAGTGATGATATGTGTGACCATTGGGCATTTAGAAAGTTGGGCACTATTAATAAATATTAAAGTATTTAAAAGGTTTTTTATGAATGATGAAACTTACCATTCGAAAAACACTCCAATGTTTCTGTCGGCAGGGAAGAAGCGTCGTTCAACAAAGTAAAGGACACCGAGGTAGCGAAGTAATAGTTGCACACCACTTTTCGTTCTTGATGGTCTTCGCATTGCCTGAAGGAAGTAATCGTTGAACGAAAGAAATTAATGAGTGAATTGACAAGGGACTTGTATAAAACCCAAGTTTTACATTTTTAAAACCAGACAGGTCAGTTTTTAGATTACCTGGCGAAGTTCCATAAATGATAGTATGGCATCATCAAAGTTGTTCCCATCCTCACTGTAGTGTTCAAGAATGAAATCCTATTGGAATAAAGAAAAGAACAAATGACATGTTAAAACTTTTTGAAAAAATTTAATACATTTTTTAACAAATGCGTTATTTTTTTCTTCATTCTCAGTGGCTATAGCTTTAGCTAACTGTATAAATAGCCGTGGTGCGTGCGTGAGGATTAGCACTAAAACTTACATTTCACCTATTATTGCATGATTCTATTTAAACGCTCATCATANAGCCGTGGTGCGTGCGTGAGGATTAGCACTAAAACTTACATTTCACCTATTATTGCATGATTCTATTTAAACGCTCATCATACAAGTAACATGGAAAAATTAAAAGCCTGCACAGTGCACATTGCACGCAAATCATATATTTTGTACGGTATCTTTACTTTCCCGTTGTGCTTCCTTCTCCCGTTTTTTTTTCTTCTGCTGAGCAGGATTTTTTTGCTTCGTGTAACTAGCGTATCAAAACTATGATGCTGTACTGTTTTCATTGTTATGATCACGCATGTGTATCAAACTTTAGAGATTATTAGTAGGTACATATAGGTAGGTATGAATTCAGCTAGACATTGTTGATAACAAAGGTGTTTTGTATGTTGCAGTAAATATTTAAAGATGAATGATTTTGGCATAAGTTTGGTCAAAGTGGCAATAACCACTGGTGCTAATTGTTGTTTGTTCGACTTTTTCAAGTGTATAGGTATCTGATTTAGATTTCAAATTTTAATTTAGACCCAAGTGTTATCTTTATTTTTAACAGTGGTTTACTAGATGCAGTTGCCAGACTAGGACAGAATTCCCACTTCAGTTGTCTTGTTGATCATTAAGGAGAGACAATACTGTTAGCCAGGTAGTAAAAATTGAAGTGGTCTGTTTTTCTCTCTTTTTTAATAGCTTATGTACCTACATAAATCCTAATGCACGCTCAGTCAAGACTCAAGAGTGAAGGTTTCGGTATAAATATACTTAGCCGGAAATTTAAAATGAGTAACCAAGATGAGCAACCAAACAAACGCATTTTTATGAGTTATTTTTCACATGAGAAAATTGGTTCTTGAACGAGAGAAAGGTTTTATTGCTCAAATGACACATTTTACAAATTCAGCTGTACAAATGAATTTACTTTCAATCACTGAAACCGTTATTTTAACAAATTGAGTTTAACCTGCAAAGTTATTGAAATTTATTTTGGCGCATCACTGGTTTGGCATGGCATAAATGTCAAAATAAGAACATCATTACTGGCACATGAACAGATCTGACTAGTATTTACATCAGTATAATTGGACTGAGGTCTCGATATTCGTATGTGAGAATCATGTTGCTAAAATTCACTCTATTAATGATCAAGCTACTTCATGAGAACTTTTGCTTGTCCTAAAAAATTGAGATTTGAAATAGCATAAAAGAACATCAATGAAAGTTTCAATCTTATTTACTCGCATGTAATCACACGTGTACTACATGTGCAAGTTGCTTATTTGCAGTGTAATTTGTAATGCTATATTAACATGTATTGGCTACAAAAGTGTGGCGAATTTTATGATGACACATATTTCAAGTGCAACTTAATTTTAGTATTTAGTATTTTCCGAACAGATTACTTTTTTAAATTCAATGGAAAATAAAAATTCATCTCTTTTACACTAATGCAATTTTTCAAACTGTTATAATGTGAGGCTAATTGTATGTCAAGGCTCAACACTTTTTATATGCGGTCCCGGTTCCTTGTCTATTTTATTTTAAAAATTGATATTTAATGCTGCCGCCGATCAGAGTCGAATGACAGAGGCGATTAACATTTAATTACAACTATAAACTAGCATGTCATATGAATAGTTTGCAAACCGCGGAATGCTCCTTGGTCCTTATTTTAGGTCATTTACGACCATGTAATTTTTAAGCCGATAAACTACTTGATTCTTAAAATCCTTACAATTTTGATGGATTTGTCGCCCACAGGGCCTTTAAATTTGTTATAATAATAAGATACTTTATCATCTCGGTTTGCTGTGCAGATTTTGTCATTTCACGGAACCCTATCGGCTCGAAAAACGATCGTAGTAAAATACCGAAATAACCAACCATTAATACTAACGGAAGAACAGTAATCCACACACCATATATCCCTACTTTACATGCCTCCTCTTCTACTTTTAGTTATCTAGCTTAGCTCTAAAATCCTAAAGCTGATAATGCAATGTTTATCCACCATGTCATCGCCTTGTCTTGTAGTCGGTACTGTTTATATGAAAAAATAAAGATGTCACGTAGGTAAGTAATCATTCGTGAACTATTCGAACGTTCTGATAAGAAGCAACCAATTTTGTTAAAATTAAGTTGTAGCAGCATCAGGGAAGTAGTTTAGGAGCCAAATTAACGCTCGCACAATCATATTTGAACAGCTAATGTGCAACTTTTGTTAACTCTATAGTAAGTACAGTAGTATTAGCCACTAGCCAGCAGAAGTCATCAAACTTTATCCCAGTATTCTGCAAGTACCTTACTACTACCTATTTATTTGCCGTGATTACATGCACAAATTTAGCGTAAAGGGATTACTTGTGGTGTACAAATTACAAAATGAGTAATTCTTCACTTAAAAACATAAAAAAGAGAGTCCCTAGGCGTTGTTGTGTGTGAGACTACGCTATAAAAATACGTCAGGAGGCTGCATACTACCATATGCGAAACCCTTTGTGGTGAGTATTAAAAAGTCATTGCATTGTGCACAACTAATCACGCTATCATGTAACAACAAGTAACAACATAGTTTGTAGTTTCAGCAGTGTTCCTGCAAGTGCATCTCATTCATAATTATGCCGCAGATAAAAAAGAACGTCTTGAAATTTCAAAATCTTGCCATCCACATATATGTACCTATAATAATATTGCATGATGCGCATACAATAATATGCACTACTACTGTTATGTTAGCTGCTGCTGCTGTTAGCCTTCACTCAACTTGTTTATTTTATTCTCTCAACGTAAACAGTTTACACCCTTTACTACTACAAACTAACAACGCCATCAAGAAGCAGACTTGATGCTATTATTGCATAACGCTGAATGCACGTCTGCATCTGTAATTTTTTAAAAAAAGTTAACACAAAATTAGAACTATTTCTTTCTCATCATATTATCATGTAACATCAATCCAAGTTGTGTAATCATTTCTAGAACATAAAAATGCCGCTGCCAGTGGTGTCAATGGCGGTTAAATAATAAATAAATACAAAAAATGTTTCGTGTTGATTCGCAAATAGGTATACAAAACGCATAAAATAATGTTTTTAACAAATAAATAAAAAATAACCAAAAAATATCACGTTTTTGAATGGAAATGTAAGATGAGCCAATAATGCAAAGAAAAACTACGTTTGGCGCTGATTTTATTTTGTAAACCACTGAAGTACAATGTTCTCCTATTACATCACTGGCATTGGTTTGATCAGCTCACAGCTACATAACAAATACCGTAGGTAATTTGATAATTTAAATTTTTTGAAAGGAATCCCATTCTATTTACATTTTTTTATATTTTAAAATGTTATCTTTTCATCTTCTCATGACTGCGAAAAATATAATAATATCTCAACTTTCAACGTATTACGCCGGTTAACTAACAGAATCGCAGCGACTAGTACACTACTACAGAATGGTCTGTTGCTGATGCCTGCTGCTTTGCAACAATCAAGTTGCTCATTACTTTTTCTTGCGGAAGTTTTCTCCTGTATTTTGATATGGTTTTGGTCACTGCTATCCTCCTGTGAGTATTGCAGCTCGAAATTCACGAGCTTCAACAAAAAAAGAAGAATACCTAAGTACACAATGCAGGCCAATAATAATGACTATTTACCAACATTTTTTTCAAACTGTTTTCTTCAACAGGTTGCTTTTATGCATTAATCAAAATCAAAGTAAGATGTGCACTGCTATGCGAGCAATTTCCTAAATTTTTGTGCCTTTGTTGCTGATATTTGGTCGACGTGCCATGTTATTATCATGTCATTTTTTAGCCTGTGTACTAATTGTGTGGAGTAGAGATAGCAGCAGTAATGAAAATGCAACAAAAAAGACAAGTAATTGTAACATGGCTTGATTTTTAGGGAAGAACAAAAATTACCCCAGAACAATTGTAGTAGTGGGCCTCCCAGTAAAACACTGATAGTGTCAAGATTGAAAATACAGCTCTAGGATTATTTATTTTTGCACGTTATTCAGAATAAAAATAATTCTACCTGCTACAGATATTTTTATTTAGTGGATAGAATCGATCTTAAAAACTAAATCTCAGCTTTAGCTTATATTTTTTATTTACTTGTAAATGCAGAACACATTTGATCAAGACGCTTCAATAGCGGTCATCCGTTTTTTCAAGCTACTAGCTACCAAATAAAATACACAATATCGATAAGTCGATGATAATGTAGCCGTTGTTGTAGCTCCGTCTCATCATCAGTTAGCAATTGAAGATTATTATTACGTTGTAGCTGTACTAACTAGCAGACAAATTGCATTACTTGTGGCGTGTACAAAATGCATACCGTTGGTAACGTCCCATCATCATCAACTGAAAATCACTGTAATAATAATAATCAACAATGACGGGTTGGTCGGTTTTGCTGCCTGTGGATTGCACAGAATTGAATTACGGGGTGAAGGAGTTTAGAAGAACGTTGATTACAAAAAGAAAATGGTGATGGTTCACGTAATAATAAGAAGCGTACAAAACAAAGTTTATATGCAACAAATTTTATGATTAATCACCTTGAATTACAGAACATACTGCTACTACGCCTGCATGACGAATCAACGTGTACAAAAACAATGCACTTTTTTAATGAGGGTAATTTTGCACTGTCACACTACAAGTTTGATATGATCAAGGATGTACCTATTTTATTTTTTGCTCATGTCACTGGGTGCTTGCTAGTAGGACTACTTATATTTATATAGGTATAAGCTGTTTAATGTCGAAAATAAAAAAAATCCCTGCATTTCAAACTTTTTATTTTGCTTGACGAAGGCTGTGTACATGTATAAAATGTAGATGTACATGTTTTAATAACATTGTTGTCGATGTAATTTTATAACATTATGTAGTGACAGGTGCAACAATTCACGAGAATATTTTTGACTCATTTAAGATCTTTGAGGATGATAAAAGAATGACAAATTAGTTACAATTAAGCAAGGAGGTGAATATAGTACCAGCATTTGATAAAGGAAGACGTAAAACTGCACATGCTTTTACGAATGGAATTTGCTAATTAAGGTGCTCCTATAGGGTATATAATCATATCAAATATATCTCACCTTAAATGGTTCCCGGAAGTCAATGTCCCTCGTCTCCTTAAGGCCCAACGGGATCATGGGAAGACTTGTGTCATGTCTGAAAAATAAATAAAATAAATTTTAAAATAGTAACTTGAGTGTTCACAGTATGTATTTATTTATACAATTTTTTATACAAGTTGAATATGGGGTTTAAATAAATTATTTCAAAAATTAAGCAGCTACTTTTTTCGACATTTTGAACTAGGTTGCCAATTCCCTGGGTAAAGAGGATTTTTCCAGACACATGAAATTTCCCATTTTAAGTTTTCAGGATTGTTTTTTCTCCATTTCGTCGACGCGCCAATAAATTTCAGCACGTCTACCATAATATTTCAATAATCTCTCTATTCTCACTTTAACACTGATCCAGAACCCTAATTGATACTGAAACTGAGCATAGTTAAGTCTGACTGAAATTCAGCCAATTGCAGTTAATATTTTAACAGTGTTAACGAACATACTTTGTTGATTAAGTAAAACTTGTGGTTTGCATCTTTAAAAAAAAGTAGCATCATCAAAGCAAAAATAATATTTGATGCAGAAAAAGGAAGTTCTCAAGTAACTTGTAGGAAATGACTATGCTCAATAGTAATATTAGTCAAGTTCAATGCTAGCTCAAATCATCTCGCAGAAGAAAAACTAACAAATAAAATTAATATCTTTTGTCAGAAAAGAACCGTTTGCTCATTGTTAATAAAAGGGATGGACCATAGATAGGCTCTTATTGTTACGCTTATTAACGAGGATGAAAAGGGTGAATCTTCACATCTCATCGGCAAAGATTACAATCTCACTTTATATGGAAGTAGTTATGAGGTGCTGCGCAACGTGCACATTCACATCTTCCGTATGTTCCAATAATCAGCGTAATTGTTATTTGTACAGGTAAGCCTATGAGGAGTCATGTCATATTCCATGTGCCTACAAATAATAACATGATATCTGCTTCATATTTTTTTCTTGAGGCAATATCAAGATATCTTATTACTTTTTTTGTTATTTCCTTGCATTTGTATGGATAAAAGCGCAAATGAAATCTTGGAAGATACTGCAACAAAACGAAGCAACTGCAACTGGCTATGAATATGTGTGCAAAATAAACGGTATATTATAATAGTATAGAATGTCGTAGTAATTAGGTGTGTATTATGTTGAGAACAACTAAAACTTAACTGATTATGAGTCACACTATCGCCCAACTGTAAACAGGGAACACCTCCCTGGCGTCAACCAACAATGGATGACATGACAAAAAAAGAAGAGAATATTATGCAGTCAGCTAACTGGAGAGGCGGCACTTACTACTTGTTTCATTATAAAGTAAAGTATGCAAATAAAATTAAAAGTGTACCAAACAAATGCTACTACTTCTGCTACGTAATACCACTCAAAATTAATTCAAGATCAACACAAAATATTATGTGTACGTACATCCTTTCAGCATCATCATAGATTAAGATAAGTCACGGTGTGACCTTACAATGTAAAAAAAACTTGTTATTTACTGCTACCACACATATTAAACGAGCTACACATGAATAATATATGATCTGCGTAGGCACTTCACAAAGGTCTACCAACTCATGTTCATGTACGGCTTGCAAATTAATTATTGAATGGTTGAGCATTCACATTTACTATTTACTATATAAAAAATACTGAGTGTTGATTGAATGAAGCTTCCAGAATTAATTGGGGTTCCTCGAAAATAAACAAGAGTCACACGTAATTTATTTTATGAATAAATTTGCATCACCAAAGCAGATGCTGTACTTTGCTTCTTTTTAAGTCAACCGATAAAGAATCTGTCTGAAAAAAATTACCTCTATACATACCTTAGCGGAACGAGATACCTTTTTGACAAAAGTGGCGTGGCTAC
>JAANSP010003488.1:0-11232 GCA_036850745.1 Homidia socia
AACATTATGATACATGATATGAGTGCTGCAGTATTTTATAATATAACCGTATTTTTATGGGAATGCTATGCGTTTCTCTTTTGGCGGTAAAAAGCGTATTTGTGCCAAGTTAGCAATTAAATTTAAATGATTGTTTAATACATATACTATCATGCATAGCCATCAATAATTAAAATTTTGACGCCATATTGTAATTAGTTTTCTACCTACTTAGTATGCTGTGTTTGAACATGTAGATCTTAATGGAACAGCATGTATCCGTTGATTTTTTTTCAAAAAATTTTCATTACTTACTTTTATTATTTTTAAACATAATACATACTTACTTCATTTAGGCGACAAAACGGGTTCACTTAAACGAAGCAAGCAGACAACGCGAAGGGACTCCTTCAGCTGTGTTGCCCCGAGTGGCCAAGGTAGATTTTACTAAATTCTTCCAATTATTACTCGACAAAAGCACTTGCACACTTGAAGTACACATTTTTTTAAAATAACAGCTCTCTTATTTTATTTATGCTCTTTATTTTAAGTTGTGAGTAGTGCTTATTTTTTAAGGATATTGTTATCTAATTAAAGGTAAGGTACTGCTGTACTAACTTCAAAAATTGCTTGCTTTTGTTCATACGCGTTAAAGTTTTCAACACTGTACTTTACAAGGTAATCATTAATTAGTCGTAATTAATCGTAGCAATCGTCATATAATAACTGCTATTTTTAAAAGCATTTTTAGGCGTTTTTGTTTGCTTGCCTGTAAAGTTTAAATGTTTTTTTGTGTTATTTCTCTGTCATCGTGCAGTAGTTTTAACTTAACATGCATAATTAGTTCTGGCCTGGCCTAAAATCGACTGCTTTTTTATTGTAACGATAAAAGTCATTTTTGGGCACACGGATTCTGTCTTTTGCTGTGCTTGTGCTCCAATGGTAGATAGGGGAGCTTCCCGTCCTTTAATAACCATGTCAGTTTTTTGGACGGAAACCAGATCCTGTTGTGTATGCAATTATTGCATTGCAATACTGATTGTAGTTTAATTCAAATTAGATTATCACTTTTCCCTTTCCAACACTTATCGTAGATAACCTAATAAAATTGCAGACTTTGACAAAGATTAATGGTGAACCAGTTTATTACTATTATTGTGGGGTATTGGTTTATGTAATAATAATTACTTGTATTATAGGCCTGGTTACGTTTTCTTAAGATAGCTATGACGATTATCATCCGTATGAAAGTGTTAATCTTTCAATACATAGAATTGCAAACATGCCCTATTTAGCAACATTAAGTGTCAATTTTAAAACTTGACAATGTCCATGTATTTTAACAATAGTGGAAGCCGAAAGATGGTTCCGACTCTGTGGAAATCTTCTATTCTATCTTAAAACATCCGATCATTGGTCAGAGCCTGTTGGCGTGATCATTTTGGAAAATCATGTCGTCTCCACTGATGGGAAACAGGACAGGGGAATGGACTTGTCGTCTCCATACTTCAGATTCCAATTATGTAAATAGAAAAAATATATAAAACTTGTTCCTGTAATCTCAATATGTAATATTTTTTAATAATTCAAATTATGAATTTGGAAATTAATAGCATTCCATTCAGGAGGAGGCGGCTATAATCTTGCAGCCCTAAGTGAGGCTGAACGAGCTTCATGGATCGATGCTTTAAGTAACGCTTCATTTTCCAATATCAAGGCAAAGGTTGAGCGGTTGAAAAATGAGATAAGCCTCAGAATGTCTCAGCAGTCTGTGCATAATGCATTTAGACCGCCTCCTTCGACGCAGCAATTGAAGGCTGCAGGTTATGTAAAAGGTACAATGATGATGAACATGCTGATTATTGTTTATAGTTGTTGTGATCACCAAGCAAGTGATGTTTAATTTTGCTGTATTTGCAGACGTATCAGAGACTCCGTTGTGTGAAATTTCATTGTCCTGTGACAACTTGCTCTGTGATAGTCATGGAAGAGCTCCCACTGCAAAAATTGTAGTTCACACTAGGAATTCGTCTACTGGGCAGTGGTTTAAATATGCATGTACAGAAATGGCGGAGGTAAAAAACCTAAAAATTTTAAACTTTAGAAATCATTTTATACTTCTTGAAGTTAATTTTACCTTTTTTCTTCTGTTTGCTTATTGTTACAGCGAAGCAGCAATCCTGTGTTCCTCTCTACTGTCACGTTTCGAGCAAGCGACGGCATCACTGAATGCTCAGAAGCTCGATTCACTGTACATGACGTTCGAGAGCGATTGAACGAGCACTGCTCTAGTTATAGGACAGCTTTCATGTGTAATTGGGTCACTGAAAGCCATTGATCGTGTTAGGCTTCCTATTCGTAGCCCGGATAACTCGGCACGGCATGTTGGATTTCTCACAATTGTTGTATGGAATTTAAAACGAGAAGAACGGTCAAGTACAGAATCCACTCCTTGTCGATTGAATCCGTACGAAAACCAACATTCCACATCATCATCAGCTTTGACGGTATACTTTAAGATTAGTATTTGTGCATATCGTTTATTAAACTAAAAAAGAAAATATGTTTACCAATTTTGAAACCTTGAAAAAAATTCTAGGCATTTTCTCATCGTCGGACGCAATCGTTACCCCCACGGTTATATTGCAAGTTAAAAGTACCTTTACAAAGTAACTTCAGCCTACTGTTCAGTCATCCCTTCATTCAGTCTTACCGATTTCACTCTGGGCTAGGAGGAGATATTATACGTTCACGAAATTATGGCTGAGTCGAAGCTCACGTACCTATTTCCACAGCAGCTATTGTACGTTTGTGTGATGGCATTAATATTCCTCCTCCTCCTATAATGTGCATCATTTGATCAATAAATTGCTCCTTACTTGTAAGTTTCGTGTTCTGTTTTGCAGATCCGTATGGATAGCAGAAGAGAAAGAACTTCTGCAAGAAATGATTGGGCTAGGGGATATGCGCGAGCCATGGCACTCTGTGCGAACAGAGATGATTCAGCGTCACCTCTGGCTAATCAACGTGTACACACAAGCACGAGTTGCTTTAGCAACGCACAAAGGATCTTGTAATTTTAAACCTAGCTCAACTAAAACGGATCCAACTTATGAATTTGTTCCGCTAAACCTGCATTTACAACGAATGTGGGTTCAAAACGAAAGTTTGCACAAAAGTGGTTTTCATGACACTATGACAGTTGGTGCCTTTACGGCTTATGCGCAGGGATATGATCTTGGGGGGTTGGTTAAGTGAGTCCTTCAGATCCGCTAAACCTGCATTTACAACGAATGTGGGTTCAAAATGAAAGTTTGCACAAAAGTGGTTTTCATGACACTATGACAGTTGGTGCCTTTACGGCTTATGCGCAGGGATATGATCTTGGGGGGTTGGTTAAGTGAGTCCTTCAGCCCTTTTAAATATTTATAATTCAAATTTCAGAGTTGGTTGGAACATTAATATTAAACATTTATTATCTTTACTTTTCAGAATGCTTCAAAGGTTTAAGACTGAAGTTATAGCGTCGGCGGAGAGAGGAATGAAGAAAGGTAGCCCTAGTCCTAATTACATAAGTAACAAAGTTACTCTTACTTACGATTCAGTACAAGGGATTAAGCGTTTGCGTCGAGAAATTGTGGAAAGGATGCAGGTGATCATGAAGCTGGCCAAGGAGAGAAAAACATATGGAATGCCTAAATATGTCGAAGAAATATATCAGCGGGTAAGTATTTTTACAAGTAGTGTATGTATAAGTAGTGAAATTGGCGCATTGTTTTTTATTAGTAAGCAAGTACATAATTAAGTTTTTCCTGGCATTTTCAGTGCCATCTTCTGTTAAGCGTTTGTGATCATTCACTTATTGAAGAGGCGTTTGACTTTCTTGAACACAACAAAGTCACACTACCAACGTCACAGGCTTATGAATACGAAGTTGGAGAGAGTGAAGAAATTCAAGAACTTCAAATCACAGGCAATGTCGACGAAGGAATTGAAACTCCCAATTCCCCGTACCGGTATGTAGTGGATGTCACGGACACATCGTCACCAGTCGAAATGACAAAAAAGTCCCAAGACAAAACTCCAGACTCGGGTAAGAAGAGGCTGTTTATTATCAGTAAATACGCTGTTCTTATGAGTACACCAAAATATGACTGCAGCTATATTCAAGATTGTATTAAAACAAAAGCAATACAATACGCTGATGTTATCCATTTAATTTATTAGGTCTAGGGATTGAAGAAATTGTCAAATCTTTTTTGGATTCGCCCTCTTCTAATTATTATCGACCAACGGAAGAACCTGAACCATGGGATCTCACACAGCTTAATATTGAAGCTAGTATGATTAGTTTAAATAGCAAGGTGCTAATGCTCTGTGGAATGGGGAGTTGACGTTCAGCATAGATCTCTCAGACGGAATCAGAATAGACAGGGTGTTGTGAACTCTATGCCTGCGGATTCAAGGTCAGCGACAGACTTGGCCTATCATAGCTTGGAGTTGCAGGAGCTCGAAACTTACAAGTCTGCTAACGGTGCTGAAGTTGTTCACTCAAGGGCTGCTTCCATGCCGGTTGAAAATAACAATCGTAAATCAAACTTAATGTGTCCTGTGGAGCCTCCCGCAGTTACCGACTGGAGTGATGAACTGAGATCAAGTGTAAAAAAGCTGAGACTTGCTACGGACGGTTTATTAAAAACTTGTCGTTTAGCCCACAGCATTTTTAGACTACAAGAACCATCAGAGAAATCTAAACTGGCTCTGGCACTGAAATATCGACGGGATGTCTGCTTTTCCCATGCTGTACGTATATAATCAATAAAACTATTTTCAGCAGTAAAAAGTAAACATTAACGATCAATGAGATATCTCATGTTATTATTATTATTTTTTTCATGTGATTATTTTACAGCTTACAAGTTTGGTAGCGGGTCTGATGGGTCGTTTGTGGTGTCGTAAACCTGACCCAACATTTCTTTATGTTCTAACAAAGTTGGGTCCCTTGGTTTCTTTTCATTCCTTTCTCACTTATTATTCCCACGAGGCAGAAATGTTTAACGACATGATTGTTGCAGTCGAGATGGCACTGAAATATCGAAGGGATGTCTGCTTTTCCCATGCTGTACGTATATAATTAATAAAACTATTTTCAGTAGTAAAAAGTAAACATTAACGATCAATGATCAGTCTCATGTTATTATCATTATTCTTTTTATGTGATTATTTTATAGCTTACAAGTTTGGTAGCGGGTCTGATGGGTCGTTTGTGGTGTCGTAAACCTGACCCAACATTTCTTTATGTTTTAACAAAGTTGGGTCCCTTGGTTTCTTTTCATTCCTTTCTCACTTATTATTCCCACGAGGCAGAAATGTTTAACGACATGATTGTTGCAGTCGAGGATCTGCGCACTGTTGAGTTTGTTATGTTGATGGGTGGTGGGGATGAGGGCTGTCCACTTCCCAAAGTGCATGGTTCTAGATCTGCCCTGAAAGTGATTCTTCCAGTTCCTGAAGCTGTCTTCTCGATGCTTGCTCTCGACAAAAATTGGAGTTCTAGTTTCGTTGTGACTCCCGTGTTCTTTAATATTGGCATTAATGAGCAAGCGACGATAGCAGAAAGACTAGGTAGCTTGATGGAACCTCAAGAGCGATCTAATCTTGATAATTTTGCTCGGTTAAATGAATACTACCGAAGATTTTGTAAGCAGATGTTTCCTGCAAAATATGCATCAAAGCGTAAGTTGCTGTTTATATTATATTAAATTCACACTACTATGAAAAATATTCATGACGACAGGGCCTTTATTTATCACGCATATAAAGGTGGTCAAGATGATAGTCAGAATTTGGACAAATTGCTAGATCGAATGCACGCAGAGTTGTTATCAAAAAAGAAAAAGAATGTATCAGTTATACATATCTCTTCTCAAATTTGTCGTGCTCTAATGGGTAAGCTTAAATGAAATCAAGTGTAACCTTAAAAACTATCATGATTGTTAGTAATTGTCAAAATAAAAATTATAGGGCTGAGATATACAAGTTGTAAGAGTGGAAAGGATCGAACGTCAATGTCGGTGACGCTGGAGCAAATACAAATCTTATCGGAAGACTACGATTTGGCGGAACATGAATTTCAATCGGCGCTGGACGCTATGAGAAGGTATAATAAAGAATTGGTATTTTTATTTTGAAAAACTGTGTCCTTGAAGCAAAATGTTTGTTCACCGATTAATGTATTATTTTTAATCTTATCGGAAGACTACGATTTGGCAGAACATGAATTTCAGTCGGCGCTGGACGCTATGAGAAGGTATAATAATGAAAGGGTATTTTTATTTTGAAAAACTGTGTCCTTGAAGCAACGTGTTGGTTCACCGATTAATGATTGATTATTTTTTTTCAGTGAGGGCTGTCGTCGTGAGAACACACTCAAGAATATCGGACAACGAAAATATGCGTTTAATCATTTACAAGTGTTATCACTACCAAAGAGATATAGACCACCTGCTGGAACCTTTGGCAACGTACAAACTTAAAACCTAATTTACCTTCGTAGTTAGACCATTATCGTTACCCTATAATATCTTGATCATAAACATGGTCATTATTAATCTTTGAAATACATTAATTCCATAATACTTTAAATATTTGTTGTACAACTTTCTAGAAAGTGTGTCACAGCCAAAAATGGTGTTGGTGTGTTTGAAACCCTTTACCTGTATGTTACAAAAATGTAACTGAATATCTGAAACTGTTTTCCTGTCATTTACTTTGATCATTCCTTTTAATCATGCCCAAGAATGCTACGTGCGACTTAATTTCTAGGGGCGGCCTTTACTCGACTCAACGCTATATAAAAAATTAATAGATAGCTAGGACGGAAGAAAGGATCGATAATATGCTAATAATAATGTTTAATTACAGTGTTAATTACTAGTCAAACTAAAGAAACGACATACAAATAGTATTTTGGTGCGTAAGATAATATGACGTTCATGCTAGATTCATAAATGTCTTCAGAATTCATTATCACAAGTAAAAAAGCTTCTCCGTAATTGTAAATTTGCGCACGTGTATAGTTACGTCTCAAAAACTTAACCACGATTTAAAAAGTAAATTAGTAAACAACTTGCACACTCCCAGTGCATTGGTTTTTACTTTTTGCAATACTTTTTGCGGAATACGTATGTATAAGAAGTACCAAGTTTTCAACATTTATATTTTCATTCAACAAACCATTAACTTATTACTGCAATGTTCATCAAGTGGTGTTTACATATAGTTGATTAAAGTCATTAAAAATGGAGGATTCTGTGTGCTATATAATTTTTTAATTGTTGATAACCTAATTTTTAAGTCAAACGGACAAACTGTACGAATTAGTTTTAAAGTCTTTAACTTACTTTTACCAAATAAATCATTTTTTTAATTTATTTTTTATTGTGTTGTTTCGTTGTTATTATTTTTGGCTTTACTAACTAATTTAGTTTTATTTTGTTATAAAATGTAGAATTAACTGTTTGTGGGCTAATTTTTTGTGTGTTTACTTCGTATAAATTGCAAAGGTTCATTTAACTAGCTTCAGCAAGGTATTGAGTATTGAGAATGCCAGAGAAGTGTTCAATGTCTGTGTACTCTGCACCACTGGATGTTTGATATCGCCAAGACCGATGCAATGAAATTAAGTTGTCAAGTTTGATTAAAAGACTAAATTTGCCAATCATACTAGGAAAAGTCGGTTTCAGATTTTTCCATGTGTGATGAAATGATTGGTCAAGTCGACTTTAAACTATTTATTCAAACGGTATACTACTCTATGAGTACCCTCAGAGAATTCGAATCAAATTGTTTTACGCTGAAGGAGGGGCATTATAGTATAAAATATTTGTACTATCAGGCTGCGTATTAGCTCCAAAGTGGAATGCACCCAGGTCTTGGAGTGGGATCAAAGGCCAAAGGTAAAAATTTTATGTAATGTTTTATCTGTGAAAAAAGCGAGACCTAATATTAGTTTAAACTTTTTTCCCAATCACATCACTTTCACGTGAAATCTCAAATTTGTCACTGGTTATCTCACAAAGGCTTCTCCGGCTGAAACTCTATGCTTGACATTTACTTTAACAGATTTTAGCAGTTTAAATGAAAATGAAATACAAAAATTTGAAGTTCTTCAGTTCTAAAATCTAGTCAAACTGTTAGATTATTTATAATTACTTTTAATAAACTTTCAGACGCACATCATGTTTATGCTACTTCATGGCATTTTTTAATATTAGATATGTTGCATCTAATAATAACTTTTGAGTAACGATATGAAATTAACCATAATCAGTGGTGAACTATACATATTATGTAAAAAAAATTCTCTAGAACGAGACTAAAATGTTTTCCCCGACGTATCAAACAATTACAAACTACGATGCAATAAAATGATTCCAACTATCATCTTCCGAAAATGTTAACACATTTGACCTGTTTCTAATGTTGATAGTATGAAACATTTATATTACCTAAATAAATTATATAGTTATTAATATCCGTTTACTTGCATGGTAAGTGCATTCCCAATAATCTTCCATGAAAAGAATAATAAATATTAATGAGTAATAAAATGAGTAATTTGAAAAGACAGAAAAACGCTGACTTGTTGCTGTTTTTATTTGTTCGTTTTATTCATAGCTTCCATATATAATAATAGGTTGGTGTACACGTACCATACAACTGCGTTTTATCCGATTTTGTATTTATTTATTTATAACAAGTCGATGGCGACCCAACGATCACAATTAACTATATGTATCAGACATATTTCATAATAATTATTAGCCGGCGTTCAATAACTAGCTTCGGGTTTACATAGACTTACATTTAAAAATACAATTTCCACAATAACATTCTATTTTATAAACATAGGTAGGCTCAGCTCATCGTAAGAATTAAAGTAATAATAATGATAATAGTAATATACAACAATGCATTTTTTGCTTTGCGATGGTTTCGCAAGGCCTATCTGCTGGATAACCTTTTTGTCGTCTTCCTGGTTACTTAACTATTTACAGATTCCTTACCTATATAAATGTAGTACAGAAAACGATAACTTTTGAATACAGAATTATGGGAGTAGCAAACAAATCTCAAATCTTGACACATCAAATCCTCAATGTCGATTCCACATGTGTGTATAACCTGTTATTACTTTCTAACATTTTTCTTTCTACTCTGTCAAGAGAATGCTGTCAAGTATTTACATCAAAGATTCGAATTCACATTGTACAAGTAAACAAATTTTAAAGAAACTGTTTCTAGTACGTTTCTATACTTTTTATCATAGATAAAAATAAAAATGTCTTGTCATAAATATCTATCCAAATATTCCGTACCAAATACAAAATTTCTCATCTAAAAAAGCACTAGGACACTGAGCGAGTCAAAGTTTTCATTTAACAAATAATACAATAGATATAATAACTTTTTTACCAAGTGAAAAGACATTTTATTATCCTCTCTCTCAATTAAGTATAATTGTACTTGCTGGATACTATAAATAAGACAACCTTTCGTAACAAATCTCTTTTATTGAACTACAACGAATTAAATTCTCTTTACTTTTCTGAACAACAATTATATTTTTCAGCTACTAATCAGTTACTACTACTAATTATTATTGCAAATCTGATTGAAATGTGAGAGTTGCTTGTTCTTCGCAAAAAATGGTGATTTTTATTTCATGTCATGTGGGATTGCATTTCTGTAGATGCAATTAATATTGTAATTTAATAATGATAATAAACAATTTCCTATACAACAACAATTTTGATTGCAATGTGAGTGTACTGCACAGTACACATGTACTTTAAAAAGAATCCTGGTCAAGATGCTTCCTCTTGACATTCGTTATTGCCTTTAACAAATTTATCACTTCAGATTCAGTAAATCAAAGTTTTAGCATTTCAAGAAGATTCTCGTAACATTTTATTATTTGCAATAACAGTCCTTATTTTACACACTACTACACGACACATTTGAACACCAAGCTATTGTTCATATCACCTAATCAACAAGCAATCTACATCAATATATTGCATTAAATATCCACCTTTGTTTCTGTCATGTTGTCCATTTAATTTTTCGTTGCAACTTGTGAGTACTTTTTCCCTAATATTCCATCCCATTCCCATACTAGAGAGAGATCCAATTTATTTCATATTTCTGGTAGCACTTTTGTATGTAAGTACAGAATTAACTTTGTTTGGTTTACGCTCTGTAACACATAAAGCATTTCTAGTCAGTCGGAGCACTAACTCTTTTAAGGCTTCTAAAGAAAAGGTGTGATTTTTGGCAGTAAATAGTTCACTTAAATCTTGATTAATGATGTTTAGAAAAAGTTTTGGTAAGTACGTCATTTCAAGAAATTGACAACATGCAAATAGCACATAGTTGTCCAAACAACTTCAGCTTTAAAGTTACATGATGCCCCACAGTTTCAAGTTGGATGCAATTGATGGAAGTTGTGTGGAACAATTGAAGTAAACTACACACAAAAAGGCTAACTTTATAATAATAATGATATTAACATAACTACAATTATTGGAATATTATCTGGATCAGTAACATTTGCAATTGACGATACTGAGCTATAGTTTAAAAAATGAAATAAAGTATCCAACAGGTAAATATATGTACAAGTCATCACGATAACCATAAAAAATGTAGTTTTGTTACACGTCATTGTGGTTAATTGTTATATGCAATACCTGAACCGAATACAGATATTCCTATTCAAAAGTAGTATGGTGTAAAGAAAAATACTATTTAACCTGGTCGGTAACTAAATTAGTAACGTTGTATATAAAAACATCTTAACAACAGTATCAAGTAGACTTTTACGTAAGAAGATAAAAAATTGGTTATAGAGTTCGGTCTGTCATTCTTTTATTTTAAATGATTGAATTGACGTGGATTCGTAAATTTTATCTCCCACAGCAATACTACCATTACTATTACCCATTATAAATGTTTTAGAGTAAATTTGAAGCAACACAAAGAGGCAAGAGGTAAGGCCGTCTGCAAATGCGTCTGCTGTGTTCCTATAAACTTGAGTCATGATGATGAGCGAGAGTCGAAACTAGAGCTACAAAAGCAACTAGTGCTTTACTTAGTACACGACTCAAACAAATGCACTCTTTGGATTTTCTGAGATCATTACAGGTTAACGATGTTTAAAATAGGAAGTATACAGCATTTATAAAAAGT
>JAANSP010003489.1:0-11231 GCA_036850745.1 Homidia socia
CTAAAGTCGAACGGAGCTACAAATATTACATAAATAACATTGGACTTATTCGTCTGTCCAAAATTCGAGCAACAAACTGCTGACTATAATGACAGGGAGAAAATGTGCTGCAACAAACCTATCTATCGATTTTAGACGAGCTGATACACGATAATCGTTTGGATTTTCAAAAAAATTTGTTTTTGGAATGCAACATATTTATCATTCGAATTCTTTTTGGTCGGTAATTAATTAGAGAATTTTTTGTTGGGCTGAGTTTTTTGAAATTGAACGTAAAATCATATAAAAAATTTCAATTTTTTTTACATCGTGCTTATTTAAATGTTTACTTAAAAGTTTTTAGCTTAGTATACAAGTTTATAGGACTTGAAAGCACCTATTCGTATAAATCATTAACATCCATAAAAGCTAATAAAAATAACTGATAAAGAAAAATGCCTAGTTTTAGCTGGTTGATGTTATCAGTAATCATTATTATTATTAGCACTTATTAAAAAATGTATACAATTTGTCGGCGGGGTATCTTTTATTATTTTTATGTCTTTTGAAGATATGTTTAGTAACAAAGTTGTAATCAATCATTCATTATAAATTTTACGTTCAGTTCGTGTACGAATCATAAAAGTGTATATTTACAGAATACAAAAAAGTATTTCCTTTTCAATATCTATTACCTAGAAAAGCTAATCTTTCTGCACATTTGAATAAATAATGATCGCGAAGTTCCTATGTGTGTGTATACACACAAATAAAGTGATGCTCCTTTATTACAGATCAAAGATGCAAAGTAAATCATGAAACTTTCCACTGTTGTGTAGGTATAAATATGCGTCATCATAGTCTGTTCAGCAGCGACAACTATTATTAACGGTATGCGTCAAATGATTACACAAGAAAAATGTGCCTTCTTTTGCTGAATGTATAATAATAATTGTTTCACATGCGATCATTTAGTTTCTAGATTCACTATTCAATCTTTTGACTACACAGCTAATTGCTCGTTGTATTTATACAAAAATGATTCATCTGCTCAAGCTCTTATTGTTTACTTTTTTAATAATAATTTATTCTACTTGCACCATATATTACTCTTTAAAAATATTTTTCTAAGATTCCACCCAATTAATGAATTATCTAGTTGTATAAATTTGTTACATGAAGAAGCTATTGAAAAAGGTAGCATGCTTGAACAACAGAAAACTTGCCAATGCAATACAATAATATTTTGGCTAGCTATATATTATTGCCGGTTACCGGTGACTAACTCTTGTGCATTTGTTTAAATCGTTGAAGTAATTTTCAACGGTAATTAAAATTGCTTTGAAACAAACATTGAGTGATAGTATCTACAGTAGTAAATATTGGATGTAAACAGTGTTTAAACTTTGTAAACAAGCAATATTGAAATGTAAAATGCGCTTACAATACCAGCAGTTGTTTTTACAACGGTTCCCATATATGAGCAAGGGAAAGTACACATTCATATTGTTGGCTGACTTTGGCAGTTAATTATATTTTATCTTTTTAACAAAGAGAGAGTCTATATCATTGTAGTCAATGTTGTTACATAATAATATATTATTTGGATTTTACTATACAAACCACTGTGTTGTTGTTGGATGATGATGATGATAAGACATACTACAATGAAGTTCAGTTTAGGTACCTAAATATTTGGACCATTTGATTTGAAAATTTTAATAAGGCAATAAAAGATGCATATTTCATTATTTTGTAATACTGGCATATTAAATCTATTTAACTTAATGACAGGTCAAATGAGTGATTGACCTTGCAAAAAGGGAGTAATTTTAGATGAATTTTGTTGATTTTGTCATATAAATTAGATACAACAGAGCCTATTTTTGCATCTGAGCTTTTGCTCAGATGAACCAAAGGACCACTTCAGATTACTATGAAAAGACAAGTAAATTTAAGGCAGCGGGTTGTTTTGATAATAATGTTTTGTGGAAAGTTCAAAGCCATCAGATAAACAAGAAATTCATGTATGCTTTATACAAATATTTATGAAACATTAAGGTTTAGTATTATTTATAATGTGAAATTGGCCGAGTGAATCAGCACTGTGTAATAAGCAGAAATTTAAGCTCGTCGTGCCAAATTGAACTTGATTGCATGTGTCTTGCATGATTTTTGTTTGCAATTTGTTTTGATTTTCGATCAATTACCAAAGTTTAGCTTATAAAAAGTGACTCACAACTACTTGTCAGTAATGCGCAATAAATGATGATGAATTGGTGAATGAGTGAACGTACCAATTCACGTCAACCCATGCAATATGCGTGCACCGTGTAAAATTCCGATAACGAAAGCAAAATATTTATCACGGCAAATGTGAGCAGCTTAACCTCTACCCATATTCTTTGCTTTTGTAATTAGGTAATAAAAAATTTGTTATTTTTGGTTCATCGTATTATCTTTCACGTATTTTTTATCAACAACTGCTCTTATTTTGTTTCGACAAAATTGCTAAAAATATATAAATAGTTATCGTAATTTGTTTTTAAAATTGTAATTTAGTGGTCGTGTACATATGTAGGTAATATGCTATGTTATCAAGCATTTTGCGACATGTAAATATACTAAACTAACATGTATGTGTAAATCGCTCTTTTTCTAAAAATAGGGAGTTTTTTTGCTAGGTATTTATGCACTTTAGTATTTATATAATATTATGAAATACCATCAAACACAACTTTGTAAATTTAACCCAAATTATTTAGGTATTTGTTAAAATACCTGGCGGGAATAAACAAGAAAAGATGCAAGTAAAATCAAACGAACGTGCAGCGAAATTAATAATTTTATTTTCATTTTGATGGTGGTATTTATGATTGATTTCTTAAAGTGCATATTTCATATCCATTCATTCAAGTTTAAACTAATTCGGACCAAATTAAATTAATTGAACTATGAGTTCAAGCAGATTATCTTCCTAAGAAACTGAGCTAAACTAAATACAAGGATGAATACATTCAAAACAACTTGAGAATTATGTAGTGCATCAACAATTTTTCCCAGATTGGCAAATATAAAATTCAGGAGCCTTTTTAACACTGACTACATAATATGCTAACAATACCTCTCTAATGTCACTCATGTTTTTGACAGCTATTATTACATCTCTTAAACAATAGGATATGTCATATTGCCCGTATTGTCGCATTGAAATTAATGCGCATTGCAATGAAAAATTTGTTGACACTGCTACTGCTAATTTTATTGCTCCAAACTGTTTAGTCATATAGAATCTTATGTATATACATACGTGTTATTTGCTTTAAGCATGTTATTTCATCTAATCCCAACCATAACATTTTATTTATTTACGTGTTCAATCCAAAAGATTGAAAGACAAAACTTCGCAAACGGCTTGTGCTTTGTTAAATGTTTTCCTCAAGTTACAATAATTAGACGAAAGAGAATATAATATGAAAACAACTTGCGTTAGATTTCTTCCAATATTTGGCCAAAAGTATTAATGAGATAAATTCATACTCACAAACATTGCAACGTTACATTTTTACCTTGATGAATTGATGGATAATAGACGGCTACAAGGACAGATTTATTTAGGTGCGCGTGAGTAGATACATACTTCATGGCATAATTTAGGACTTCTTCATGATGATGCATAAACTTTATTTTCAAGAGATAAATGAAGTATAAGGCAATGCTCTTTTTCTAAAAAAATTGTGGAATAAATTTAGTAGTACAGATTTCCATCTATTTTCCAGAAAAAGTTTTTGTATAGTTTATGAGGTTTAGCCGAGTTTGCATTTCAACAGCATATTTGGCACACATAACTACATTCTGTCTTCACACAATTATTAAAAATACTTGTGCTGGAAAATTGAAATTGACTTGAAAATGAAGTTGTAATATTGTCAAATACTTGAATCATTTTATTACTTTTATTCAGCATTCACGTTTCACGTGTGGTAAAATGATGTACCATCACTTGAATTTCATTTTGGTAGGGTGACAGTGAGTATTTTCTTTGAGTGTAAATTTCAAGCTATCGAAAAATTCCAACATTATTCCCGCACATCTACTATATCGCATCACCTTTTGTATTTCGCAGCAGTTTTAGATATTGAAGAGCAATAGCACATTTTGCAGTATTCGAATTGAAAAAAGGTTTTCTACATTTCCAAATCCCCAATTACCGGATTTGAATAAATCTACTTGAAGTCCTAAAAAGACGTACCCATATACAATTGATTCCTTCCTTTGATTACTCTACTCCCCATTGTAAAAACATGATTTTTCGAGTTGAAATGCTTCAGTTTAGTTTAATTTTAATTTTGTTGAATGGAGCACCAGTAACATTGAAAAGCTCTGTTTCCGGTTACAGTGCTAATGATGTAGTTTCAACGCCACCTGAAATCCGTCTTTCAAAATGGAGTATCAGATGTCGATAGAGATTATTTGGATGTGGAAGATGAAGATTCCATGAATATATTTGAGTGGAATGAGAATATTGACACGGCTGCAATTCAAATATCTGGTTTTGGAAGTCACGAATATATAGTTTCTCAACATGTCGCGGCAGTTTACATTGAATGTCGAGCTCAATATCCAGTGCACTGGGTGTTCCATAATTCAAAAGTATGCCCAACAGCATACATTATATTGCTTTGATCCTGTTATCAGGCAACTCCATACATACATTTTTTCATTCACTAGTAGATTTTTCAGGGAACCAATATTCAGTCAAATCAGTACATTCTCATCTTGTCGTTTGTTATGAAAAACTGTTTACATAATATTGCCTTTATGTTGGATTGGATTATATTACAGTACGTAACAGAAGATTTGAATGGAATTCAAATGAAAACCTTTCGTCGCTCACCTAGTGTCACAGACGTCACAAACACCGTTTTTATCGCCTCTCTAGAAATTGCTACCCAATCTAATCGAGCTACAGGAAATTATACATGTCGTAGTGCAAGTTTCAACACCAATTTGTCTAATGATATATTCATTTTTTGGGAAGGTAATATCGTTATGTTCTCAAAGGTCGTAGAAAGAATGTTGTTATTGTGGATAGTACGAAATATAAATCTGCCAAAGAATATTGAGTGGATGAAACGGATATTTTTTTATATAATAGTGCATCATTATTTTTTCATTCATACAGGAAGTTCTCCTCCCTACATGGTACTCTCCGGAAAAGTTTTGGAAGTTGAGCTGAAATCACTTGATAGCGCTGGCATTATAGAGCTTCCATGTTACGTCTCACATCCTCACAAGACGACTCCACGTTTGTATAAAGATGTAAATGGGGTAAGTAAAATGTTATGCAAGCCTTGTAAAATGTTTAAAATTGGTTTAAGCTTTCTGAAGTAATAATTGAATTCACTTTAAGTAAGCTTTACACTGTAAGGCTTCCGGCTATTTTCATGCATTCTCCTGACACAAATAATTTTTTTAAATGAGAGAATACTATGTATCTTTTTTAAAACGTCTCAGGAGTTAAAAGACATTCCATCTAACATCATCACTGCCAACTTTGATCCGAAAATAGGATTTATTCTGGCGTATCAAAAAACTGTAGACGTCATTGGCAGATACCGCTGCTCCTCAGGGGAGGATGATGATAATGGGCTTATGGAAGTTCTTGTCAAGAATAAGTCCTTGTCTGACGGTAGGAGAGTACTTACTACTAACATCATATCATAAAGCTTTTGAAACGAATTATTCTAAAAAAAATAATATTTAATGGGCAATTAGTAAATTGAGTGTCAAATTTATAAAAGGGGAAATGGAAATAAGCCCCTTCACTCTTATTAGAAAAACAAACCCAACTGTAGTCGTTTGTACGCTTTCTTTAGATTCTTGTGAAGAAAATAGCTGCTATCATCGCAAACTTTCTTCCGGGGCGAGATTTTATTTTGACGACAAAACTGAGGAATTGGTGTGCTGTGGAACAGGGAACGGTGGAAGGAAAACACTGATGCACACATTGTTTTGTTCCAATCCTAGCGTGTGTGGACTGTATGAGTCAGCTATTTTTCGGGTGAGTGAGAAGCCAGAAATGTAGAGATTATTATATTATTATCTAGTGATCCTTTAACAATAATGGAACTTATGAAATGCAAATGATTATATATAATCCTATTATTCAATTGAGTTACACAACGTCCCATTAATTTCATAAGCAGACAACTGGTGGCAACTCAAAAAGGTCAGAAAATGGTACTTGTGCTACTGAAAGGATTTACCCACGCGATTTTGGTTTGGCAAGGTGTAGAGGAGACGGGGTCGATGTGTTTACTTACGTGTATACAGAATTTTGGACTCCAGATCAGGAATCCTTACGAACAGGTAAAATTAATCAATTGTCTTTTTTAATACGGTTTTCCAACAATTTCATTTCATTGGTATTTTATATGTATATATTAAGTGGCAGAGGTTTTTCTAAAAGTTGTTTTATGCATGTATATCAAATAACCGTTTCAGTATTTGACTGGAAAGACCTTCATCCTGAGAACATGGTCCATATAATGATTCACTCATCAGCTCCATACTATAACAGACAGTTAGTTACTGTTACCTGCCAAACACTTCATTCTTATTTTTCAGATGGAATTAAATAGGGGAATTAAGTGGCGCAACGGGTCAATTTCTTATTTTGACTGTAAGCAATTAAGCCAAACTCACACCAAAGTCGTTGCTTGAACTTAATCTGAACACTTTTTTTCATTTATCGAACATTTCTGTTGTCTTATGCATGCGAATTCCCTGAAGCCATTATGTCAACTGACATAGACCCACGGTTGCACGGTATCCGGTCGACATACTTAAGATTAAACTACAATATAGACGCGCTGATATGCTATGCTCCTGTATGGAATTCCACAAACTGGGTGGCCAAGAGCTTGCATTTGGATGTAAAACAGCACGGTATCCGGTCGACATACTTAAGATTAAATTACAATATAGACGCGCTGATTTGCTATGCTCCTGTATGGAATTCCACAAACTGGGTGGCCAAGAGCTTGCATTTGGATGTAAAACGTAAGTGGTTTAGAGTAATACCATTAGCAGTCTAAAACTTGGAGTAAGGACAACCTGACAAATAAGCTGATTTGTCGTGCTCTAAAGTACATTAATCCGACAAACATTCAAAGCACACATAAGCTGTGCAACAGAAAATAACAAGAAATCATATTCAAGATGAATTGAAGTATCCTATATTCTTTACTTTTTTTGATGGAAAGCCTCCAAAAGTCCAATGATAATGGGAAATCCGGTTGAAGAGTTGACTTTCTCTTTGAATGATACTGAGAAAATATTGGAATGTGTATCAAAGGCTGAGCCTGTAGCTAAGTTCAAATGGACAAGAAATGATGAAGTAAAGGCAAATTATGTTTTACACAATCTAGCAAAAAGATGCTCACAAAATATGTACATGTGTATGCTTGAGTTATGCCGTATGCGTAAAGAATAATATTCTTGATGTTATATATTCTGCACAAATTTTATTTTGGTTTGCAAATCTGCAAAAAGGAAGTTCCTAGGAGTATGATAATATGGAGTCAAAATGGCAAGTCTATTCTTCTTTTCAAAACTGTAACTTATCAAATGCACGCGGTTTACAAGTGCATAGCGCAAAATGAAGTCGGACATGCAGTGAAAACTTTTCGGATTTACGTTGAAGGTACTTTGAAATAAAAATATTGTTGCAAAAACTACAAGACAAATAATGTTTTACTCAGTCAGCTTTCATTTACCTATATGCTCTTACAAAACCAAGTTGACTTTCAACAGCCATATAGCATGCACAAGGGGAGCTTTCTAATACTTTAACCTTTTTTTCTTTTTTTGGTAGATACGCGACATACAACTTGGAGCACAGCGTTTGCGGTTGTGATCCCGATTTTGGTAGTATCGGCCATTGCAATTTTTGCATTTCTTATGTGGAAAATAGCAACTCCAGAAGAAGGTTGTAAACCATCTTACGCAAGTTGTATTCAGAGAGGCTAATAATGGCTGATGTTCCATTACGTTTTTTGCATGATGAAATTCAATGAAATAAAAACTTCTTGATCATTATTCAGAAAGTAAACCGAAACCATACATGCATGAGCAAAATGTATACATGCTTGCTAACTCTCGAAAGCGAGCGAAGCAGAATTATTGCTTTTCTCTTCCTGTCTGTCTGGAGGACTATACCTTTCGTTCTTCTACGTTTCCCATCGACCAATTTTCTTTGACCACATTAGCAGCTAATGGTGTTTGGTAAAATGAAAATGGTTCACAAACGCTTTCGAGAGTTAATCATAGTGGTTTTATCCTTTCTCGTTATTATTTGCATCTTCATGGTCTACAGTCTACACTACAGTCAAAGGTGAAATTGAGAGCCTACATGGAGCATGTAAAGACAAGTAAAAGTAAAGTTACGACGAATACTACATACGAATATACGTTATAATTTCACCGGTAATTTTCAAACAACTTTGTCCAGATTTCTTTTATGTTTTAGTAAGGCTACAGATTACATGATGTAGCCCACATTTTAACAAATGTCAAAGGGATACTACCACTTACTTTTCGCATAGCACATACTATACTAAACATTTAATTAAATAGCATTTGGGACATTTCCGTTCCTATTCTCGTGTTCAAAAGTTTCCTCCTCAGAGGAAAATAATACTGTTGTTAATTGATGAGTTAGTGCTGTGCATAAACCAAGTTTTTCTTTGAATCAAAAATTGGTACTTTGCTTTAATTTTGATCATTCAAATTGAACTCTTTAAACTTATAATATATCATTATAATGACTTACATCAGTACTTCCACACACGTCAAAAAGACAGACAAGTGGGTGGGTAAGCACATTCGAAAAAAACTACACTTGCTTTACTTCTCATAATTTATCGTTATTGTAATAATGATTTAGGATTCTCGATGAACTCTTGTTCTCATTTCAAATATTGTACATTTACCATATTATATATTAAAATAAGTATCTGCTATTGGGGGAATATTTGAAAGACCCCAATTACTTCTTTTGTATTACCACCGAAGGGAATTACTGTTCCCAGAATATATAAATACTTATCATTTAATGTAATTTTCGAGATCCCCATTTCCAACCAACTCCCATGTTTGTGGTTGCCGCGTGATCTTTGAAAGACGTATTTACGTTCAATTAAATCAAACTCCCACCAACCAATCGGAATGAAATAATGAAGTTTGATAAAAAGGTACTTAAAAACAACTCCCATGTTTGTGGTTGCCGCGTAATCTTTGAAGGACGTATTTACGTTCAATTAAATCAAACTCCCACCAACCAATTGGAATGAAATAATGAAGAATGAATTTTGATAAAAAGGTACTTAAAACAAAAATACTTCAGTGAGAAGTCTCTAATGCAGTCTGGCACATTTCTGAGAAAAAGCAAGGACCAATTTCAAGTACATAGGTAGGTAAATATTTCCATTGATTTCTCGGGAGAAATAAGAAAGTGAATAGGTAAAAGCGTATATACAGTCTTCCTGTTGTTTTGTTTTGCTGTCATAACTCAGCTTTGTCCACCTGGGCAGAAAATTGGAATGAACATGAACGAGTGGCAAAATATTGTTTAAATTAGCGCAACTTGACTTGAGATGTGTATATGTTGACTAATTGGGACACGCAGATATATTCAGTGGACAAATCTCCCTTACCCTAACTTTCTGTCCACCTAATAATACCATCAAAAAAATAATTTAATTACCGTCAAACAAGGATTCTTCGAGTGAACTGTCCCGCAGGTCGGCAATTTCCTGTCTGCAATGAAGTAATTTGATACTAAATACATAAAGAAATGATTTGAGGAATATGAGGAATATCCTGTTGTACTATTACCGTTCAATATGATTCCTCGAAGTATGTAACATCCTGCAATACGATATTTGTTTTTTAGTTTATGCACTGGTAATTTTATAACATTTCATTGTTGCAATCTTGCAATACCTTTAGAGAACATGAACTCAGGACCCGCTATTGCTATTTGTACTTTTCTACAGGAATCCCCAACTTACCAACTTGGAAAATATTATGTCAGCAAAAATCAATGCCGTTTAGTGTGTTGGCGTTGGCAGTGGAGAGTTCCAGCACTAATTCGATAGCATTCTTGGTAAATGATTTTCAGATTTCATTGAAATAAAAAATACAGAAATTTTAAGAATATTTGTAATCATTGGATAATTTTAGCTTATATTATTTTTGAATGGAATTATTGGACAAAGCTTATAATATCTTTTGCATACAATTTATGACATTTATTGTTTTTGCTTTCTATTTCTTCTACAAATATAACTATTGTATAGTAAAGTAAAACACAAAATGAAATAATTGTATTTCCTTTTGATTATACCAAAATGAATGATTTAACACTGAAATAACTAGTCACAGAAATTGCTGATAAAATCATTCTTCACGTTTACCATTATTAACCGCACAAGAGTTGTACATTTTAAGTGCAATAATATAGTTACACTACACGAATATGAGATGCATTAAAACGAGGTAGCTTTTTAAAGGAAGCAGTAAAGCATGCATTTTGTACAATTTGCTACGAAAGTGACTGAAATTATGAATGATGAAATTTTTTATTACAAATTACATGCATGAGTAAACTGCGATAACATACATATAACACGACATGACAAAATCCATCAAACTAATTCATTTAGGAGAATTAAAACGTAGGTAATGTAATTAGGTAATTTATATAAAAGCCTTCTTAAAATTATGCTTCAATGTTACACAAATAAAACAAATTTTGAACATACTGAAACTAAACAGTCCTTTTAAGCAATCAGCCAATAAGGTTTTAAATTAACATTAGTCAACAATTTAACGTTAAAATAAAACTCAAAAGTAACCTCGCACCAGTATTGCTTTATGAACAAGCATTTTCACAGTGTATTCGGATTGAGCTCCAAAATCCTTTATTGTCGGCTAATAAAACTACAAAAATTTCGTTGTAAAAGTTAGCATAAAATTACTGCTTCATATTTTTAGATGTGTTTTTGAGCTGCAATAGTTATGTTTATTTATAGAAGGCGGCTTTGTGCAGACTTATTATTTATTCTTATTAAAGAGAAATGACATTATGAAACATTAAATGTTATAAATTTTACGATTATTTATGTAGTAAAAGAGTCAGCAAAATTTCTTATTCTTCTGCTTGGATTTTCCCAACTTACCTACTA
>JAANSP010003490.1:0-11230 GCA_036850745.1 Homidia socia
ATGATTGTAGTGATGATTTCATATCATTTTTGTAATAATTTAACAATTTTAAAAATACATGAATAAAGCTTGTGTAATACGCCGTAAGTTGTATTTCAGCAGTGATTCCCGTGCTATTCTTACTATAGATGGCTTATTATGCTTACTCCTGATGTCTGCAATGTGAAGCGAAGGTTTTCTCAAATAATGTCGGGCTTGTGTGTCTGAAAATTTTGCAACACGCACGCTCTGCACAGCACCACATTTCAGGATTTTTGAGGACTGCAAGGATACTGGTGGTGGTGGTGCTGCTGCTGGCGCTGGTTGTATACCTAGTTTATTTGGTAGCCTTGATTAAAATCAAAGATAAGACACCATGCAGCAGCCTAGCTTGTAGCTGCATACTACTGAGAAAAACTTGAATGATTAATTCTACTGTTTTTTTTCAAAAAGAGAAAATTTACGGATTGCTGTGATCATTCTTCAATAATACCTTGAGTAATGAACCAAACCAAAAGTCAAACGAATTTTCGATGACATGCTTCATGCTTTCCATAACATTTTGTTAAAAACTATTGACAATGTGGCTTAATATATTTCTACCAAATGCATACAATTAGTAATCTGTGTATTAATGACATAAATTGATGTATAAAACATTTTAATTGGCACTTAACTTTGAAAACTATAGATTAATAATAAAACTCTATATTTTTTAATTGAAGTGAGAAAATAAGTAAGTCTTACTCCTTCTCTGTTACCATCTTCACAATTCAACACAAAAGATGACAATAAGTCTGATAATTTAACGGTGACTTAAATGGGTTAGTGTGAGTAGCCAGTTCGGTTGGGGGTGCTGTGTTGCTACCAGATCACAGCTACCTGCCTTCCTACATGGCAGTGCAAAATACAAAAGCATATCGATGTCAAGTCCATATAAAGCTTCTCTGCTGTTAATCTGATCATCATACTGATTGTGCTCCCATATCCCGCGATGAGGGCGACTTACATTTGTCTGTCATGTTGTATTGTACATTATACAATGGTGAAATGAAAGCTTCAGCGCAGCTTTTCTGACTACACATCTTTTTCGCTATAGTCATAATATATTTGCACGTTTTCTAGTCCAAACTGTTTGTCAAGGAAGTTTTGGGATGCTGTTTTAAAAATGAGAAATGTTCAGTTGACATGAAATATACATGTTTTCTTGTAAAAACCAGTAATTTTTCTCCTCATGAACCAGATTTGATCAAAAGATAGCCAGTGATGATCAGAATCACATGTTATATTGCGTACCTACGCCGAGTAAAAGCACATTTATTTCTTTCCGTTGGATTTTTGTATCAGCCCATAATATTTTTTGATAAAATTTAACAAGAGAATATTGTGAGGAAAGGGGAGATATGAAGGAAGCAGCCTGCTGCCGACAGCCGACACACATGATGCTATACTGCTGCTGTTGCCGTAGCTGATTTTTTACTGGATATGCAACAAACACAAGACGCCGACCGATCGACCTGCAATTTCTGATGGTGATTTGATGTTGATGATATGATAATAGCAGCTACATAATAGCCAACATACTCATCTTCAATTTTCCTTGTAATTTTTTATGCATTAGCAAAATACTAACTGACCAGAAAGGAGGACGACGCTGGTTTTACAGACAATCCTAATTTGTCGTCGTCGTCATCTTTTTTTCTACTTTTTTCTCTCAAGATCGCTTTTTAAAATCATCTAAAAAACTTATCGATCCGTTTTTCTTCTTCGTAAACCAAATTCCTTTAGCCAAAAAATCCAATGTAGAAATTCATGCGTGCATGTTAGTAGAGTAAGTAAAGTAGCATGATGTTGATCTTTTATGGCTACAGGCAACGCATATCGGGAGCACACATGAAAAATGTAAGCAAAAAAACTAGATTTGATGGTACAAATGATTGAGAAAGATGTTGATGATGACGATGACGAAGAAGAGAATGATAACATGGTGTACATATGCTTTATTGCTTAACTATAAGGAAGGGGCAGCAAGAAGACATACACATTTTTTGCTGTTGACTGATTGATGGGCAATGACGAAGAAGAGAATGATAACATGGTGTACATATACTTTATTGCTTAACTATAAGGAAGGGGCAGCAAGAAGACATACACATTTTTTGCTGTTGACTGATTGATGGGCGGATATTTGCATCGAAAGCCACGGATGAGCGGATACAATGCAAACCTTTAACAATCGGTGGGTACGTAAGTACTTGCACGTAAATAAATAAATGTTGGTACATTATATTATGGTGGTATTATTATTATCATTATATATTGCCTACCTACTACGATATTACCGTCATCATCAAAATGTGATAATAATGATTACCATGTTGATGCTCGCATAGCCAAAAGAAATTGGGGAGATAGAGAGAGGAGCAAGAGGGATTTAAGCAATTTCTTCCAAGTGTGTAATTTTATTTATTACAATTTTTTATGCGATTAAGTATGTATATGGTTGAAGATTATACCGTGTGCACTATGCAAAGTTTCTGGATTAAGTGAATCATTTTTTGTAACAAGTGTAGTAGTATAATGCATGACATTGTGTGGTGATAATAGGGGACATATTTGGTACTAATAAAAATATTTGTATTTTGATGAACGCAAAGCGCAATTGTATAGACTTACTCTCTCATCCAACCAACCAATTCATATTTTACAACTCTTTACTCTATGTCAAATCTAATGTAAATACGGTTATATACTCCTAATATAATATTTATTGTAACGTCGAACTTGCTCATATTGTTTTCATGATTTTTATCAGTAGCGTACTAAACTAAATTGGTGTTTTAAAAATATTATTATGGATATCCTATATTATATTATATTATTGTAATGAAATGAATGTGTCATTATTACCATAATCATCTGTTATAAAGATATTATATTATATTCTGAAAAAAATACATATAATTTCTCAAATTTTAAGAAGAAAAAACAATCATACATCTCTGCTTGTCTACAACAGCTTGTCTACAGCAAAGAGAATAGAGAAATATGATCTGATATGATCAGATTCAGTACTCACTACAGCCACAATATTATTGACAGATTTACTGTGGGCAAACTAGTAAGGGACAAAAAGATGAATGAATAGATTGCAAGATTGCAATTTGGAAAGCAATAAACATAAAAATTGACGACGTGTGTTACGCCCGTTGCCCAACTTCAGTCAAACTAAAGCAAACCTTGTTTTGTCTTGGGTATGGCTTACTGTTCAGGTAGGTAAGTAGTAATAACAAGTAAGCATTCTTTTTTCTCTGACAATTTTATTTGAGATACTGTCTCTTTGTT
This sequence comes from Homidia socia, assembly GCA_036850745.1. Taxonomy (NCBI): domain Eukaryota; kingdom Metazoa; phylum Arthropoda; class Collembola; order Entomobryomorpha; family Entomobryidae; genus Homidia; species Homidia socia. Next base: position 3,325 of record JAANSP010003490.1, read on the forward strand.
TTGCATCTTCTTTTTCAAAAGTATAAACTAGCTTAGAAAACAAGGTGCTTACTCTGATACATAATTTAGTAAAAATTTTAAAACCATTTTTATCTCAAGAAAATATCACAATATTAGTTATGAATAATTTAGTTGCCCAACTTCAGTCAAACTAAAGCAAACCTTGTTTTGTCTTGGGTATGGCTTACTGTTCAGGTAGGTAAGTAGTAATAATAAGTACCTAAGCATTCTTTTTTCTCTGACATTTTTATTTGAGATACTGTCTCTTTGTTTTGCCTCTTTTTTTCTCAAAAGTATAAACTAGCTTAGAAAACAAGGTGCTTACTCTGATACATAATTTACTAAGATTTTTAAAACCATTTTTATCTCAAGAAAATATTAGTTATGAATAATTTGCTTGGGTCAAATGCCTCTTTACACACAATTTATAATTACCCAATGGGTGGTCGTCACAGTCACATGCAACGTGAGCGCTTATAATACGCTTTATACAAAATTCAGTGATTCCGTCCATTAGGCTAGAAAAGAGTGATCTGATCAGTGAACGTTTACTCTAAAAGCCAGGAAAAAATGTATCTGGTGAAAAATTACCATGCAAATTACTCCCCTTTGATTTGCTAATCAGCCAGAGGTGCCATTGTTCTTCTTATGAGAGCCGCTTACCTAACGAACCTAAATGATCTAGCATGCTCATTTAATACGCAGTATTATAGCAGGTGAAAGAAAGAATAGCTTTTGATTAGATCATTAACGCAATTTATCCTGAAACTATTGCTACTTATTTTAGCTTGAGTTTTCAAATACAATATTATTATAGCAATAAGCTATGATAAAATATAGCAGGAGCTCATAATTTGGCGCATATAACTTTTATGTACACAACTTGATTAAATAATAATAATAATAAAGTAATTCATCTTTGGTCGGGAACTGCAATGTCAGTCAAAACAACGTGTAGTCTTTCTCTCTCCCTTTCTGTCTATACAAAGCAGCTCGAACATTCAAACGCAGTTTTTTAATAGGCTTATGATAATAATAATAATAAAATAATCACATGTATTCTTTTTTCCACCTCTCAGTACGAAATGAAATTGTGTTGCTGACTAGCACAATCACACACTTGTGCACTTGTGTATAAAAGCTTATTTTATAATAATTGTTGTGATTGTTGCCGTTGTTCACAGCATTGTGTAATCGTCATGTTGCGTAAATACAAACTCGGTCTGTACACGCATAACTTTGTCACATTTGTCAGACTGTCACTACACTCTAGTTGACAATAATGGATTAGTATATAACATGGACTGTGTGAGTGACCATGTTGTTCAAAGTGAGTGGTTCTCTCTCTCTCACTCACTCTATCATTCAAAATCACAACAAATAAAAAATCCAAATACACTGACCATTTCTCAAGGAAAACTGTGAAATGTGTGCGTGGTGACTGTGTACTTGTCATCCTTTTTGTCCATACAAATAACCTTGTTGTTTGTGATAATGCTGATGATAATGATACCTTCAAATAAATAAAGAGCACAAGAGACATGGAAAAAGAGAATTTGTTTAATGAGGTTAGAAGCTGTGTGGTGTAAGTTTCATGTAAATAATGCAGTATAAAATGGATAATTCTTATTAAAAAGTGAATGTGTGCCCTTGTGCATTTATACAATGACTTTTTTTGTAGAGTCTCCTCTCGAGAAAAAGTTTTTTTCGAAAGGATAAAAAATAGGCATAATAATCGTAACAGTCAAAGTCACCACCACCACCAGCTGTACACAACGGGGATTCCAAGATTAGTTCCTCCTGCTGAGTGTGTTATATTACACGGATAATATAAAAAAGAGTATTTTTTTCTTAGTCAGTCAGTCTTATTAAAACCAGCTCTCATTTTGTCGTCCCACTTTTTAAGAGGCAAAAGGGTTAAAAACTGTGTGTGTGCTGGAGTGCTGGAAAAACAAGCAAAGTTGTCAGTGACAGTTTCACACTCAAAGAAAATAACTGAAAAACAACTGGACAAATTAAAAAGGAGAAATATAACCTATTGTGTGCCTTTTTCTGTAAAAGAGTGTGTACTGCTCTACTCTTTTCATGTAATTAAAGCTGTTGGATTAAAACAATATATTCATCAAAAAACAAGAAAATGTTTTGTATTTTTTACTACTAATTAACGCAGAATGTCGCTGCATATTATATTGCATTACAAATTATTACTTCACAACAGCACTCTTTCTTTCAGCTTTTATATGTACCTTTTTTAGAAATTATTTTTTCTTATGAAAAAAAGAAAGAAATATTGGCAAAACGTGACTCTTTTTTCTCTCCAACTTGAGATAAATTTTATTTCATCCAATCCAATAATATATTCATCAAAAAACAAGAAAATGTTTTTTTATATTTTTTACTACTAATTAACGCAGAATGTCGCTGCATATTATATTGCATTACAAATTATTACTTTACAACAGCACTCTTTCTTTCAGCTTTCATATGTACCTTTTTTAGAAATTATTTTTTCTTATGAAAAAAGAAAGAAATATTGGCAAGACGTGACTCTTTTTTCTCTCTCCAACTTGAGATAAATTTTATTTCATCCAATCCAATAAACTCTGTCTCCCATGCAGTCATCATCATCACCAGTGCTGGCTGGCCTGAACTGCCGCAGTATCAACAGCAGCAGCTTGCTTTGATCTCTAATAAACCTCAATGTAAAATCCTGCTGACAAATTTGTCTACTTATTTCTTACGCTTTTGTTTCTTTTTTTTCTCTAAATGGTGAAAAGAGTGAAAAAAGGGGCTTGTAATTTTTACTCTTTCTCGCACCATTTGCTTGCTTAGCAATTTATACAAAAAAGCTGGAACACTTTTTTAAAAGGAGTGACGACCATCATCATCGCCATGATGATGAGGGTGGATTTTCATTTCATTCTTAAAAACGCACACGGAAGAAAAACGGTGGTGGTCCAAGTCAAGTTAGTGTATTGAGCAGCAACAGGAACGAAAAAAAGTTAACCCATGCACACACACATTCCCAGAGTTAGTCATGAACACGTAATAAAAAGTATGGCTTGCTTTTAATAGCCTAATTACTAAAGAGAGAGAGTATTAATACGTACGTAACATCGTAACGTATTGAGCAAGTATATTAATGAAACCCTCCCTTCTCATTTCATCGTTTCCTTCCTTCCCATTTCACGGCTTCTCTTTAAAAAAAGCTACCACCACTACGGTCGTCTCATCATCATCCTCCTCCTTTTTCTCAAAGTCTGTAAAAAATCTCTTATGTATGTTCATTTTAATGAAAGATCTCATTTTACGGGTGTAAATTTAAGTAAATGAGTATTTTTTCTTCCTTCTCTTGTTCGTCCTCTTTATGGGAAATAAAAAAGGCAAATGAAAATTGTTTCAATATACTGGGAAATTAAGAAAAACATACACATTATTCAGCTACTCGTTTGTTTTGTTCATTTGAGTGCTTCTGCCAGTATAGAGTTCCTTTTTTGCTACCACTGCGACCAAGATTATTTGAATCAGAAAATCCTTAATTTGTCGTTTTTATGCATGCGTATTCTACAGTTTAATAAGGCGTAAGGAAAGACACAAAAAAGCTTATGGTGATGATGAGAATGACGGCGACGACGATGCTGATGATGATAATCATCCTATATTCATGTATGTATGCATGCCTGCCCAATTTACATGAAGGTAGCAAAAGCTTTTTTTGTTGGTTTTATGAAGGAAAAAATGTTTAAAAAAGTGATTATCTGAAGATGGGGCATGTAAAAAGGCAGCCATGTGGATACAATGCTATACCTATTTACATGACACTTTATGTAGCGGAGAAGAGAAGCGCAGCAGACCAGAGACCAGCAACTTGCTAGAGAGAAACGTAAAATATATGGAGTGTGGGATGTCCCATTTTTGGTTGCTTTCATCTTTGCTTTGTCTTGTCTCCTATTAATTAAGCCCATTTGTACAGCTGGGCCGTGAAATGAATTGACGGTAAAAGGGGCCTAATCGACGTCTAATTAAAAGTCATTGACTGCATTTAAATGACCAGTTTTGAGAAGATGAGAATAAGCCCATTTGTACAGCTGGGCCGTGAAATGAATTGACGGTAAAAGGGGCCTAATCGACGTCTAATTAAAAGTCATTGACTGCATTTAAATGACCAGTTTTGAGAAATTGAGACGGAAATAATGAAACCTTGTGTATTTTAACGTATGGTATGTGTTTTTTCAGCGGAGACCCTTTTTGGAAGAGAAAAAAAAGTAATCTGCATTTTTTCAATGAGTTTTTTCCCATACGAGCAACGAACCTTTTTTTCTTAAACGAAAAAATAATAAAAGTATTACTTGCTACTTGTCTGGTAGTAGAATATTTTTTAAACGATGGGCTAATAGGAATGAATAATTCTGTCGTAAGATTTTTGATTGCGTTGTTGTGAGGGTCTAAAAACTAAAGTAAAAATCAGCATTCAACATCATTAAACATTTTTTAAAGGGGAAAAAATCCCGTTATTTTTTTAAATCGCGTTTTTTTCTTTACATTTTTTCCATAATGAACTGAAATTTATTAAAGTCCATTGAATACTAGATGTTGTGTCATGTGGCAAATGTCAATAAAAACGATGGGCTAATAGGAATGAATAATTCTGTCGTAAGATTTTTGATTGCGTTGTTGTGAGGGTCTAAAAACTAAAATAAAAATCAGCATTCAACATCATTAAACATTTTTTAAAGGGGAAAAATCCCGTTCGTTTCTTAAATCGCGTTTTTTTTCTTTACATTTTTTTCATAATGAACTGAAATTTATTAAAGTCCATTGAATACTTGATGTTGTGTCATGTGGCAAATGTCAATAAAATGGAGAGCATTATTGTTTTTATGAAGAGAAGGAAATTAAGCTCCATTTGTATTCCTTTTGTTTTTAAATATATCACTTGTTAATAAACAAAAAATGGGGAAGCAAGTTGTTGAAAAATGTGAAAATGACAGGAGAGAAGAGCTCATAAAGAAATTAATACTGAAATATAAAATAATTTATTGCGATAAAACTTTTTATAATAAAAATAAAACAGGGTGATGCTAAAAATTGAGGGTTGTTTGGAAGATAAATAATAAGTTAATAAAATTTGTTTTCAAGGTTTAAGCTCGGAATCCGATATTGTAAGTTGTTCGTGTGCACGGGGTACGAAACAACAAAATGGGACTGAAAATTCTACATGCAAGCATGTTTGATATGACGCAAAATGAAAGAAGAAGAATAGTCTATGTAAGAGTTTTTCCATTTTTGGAAAAAATAATTTATTGCGATAAAACTTTTTATAATAAACATAAAACAGGGTGAAGCTAAAAATTGAGGGTTGTTTGAAAGAGAAATAATAAGTTGATAAAATTTGTTTTCAAGGTTTAAGCTCGGAATTTGATTTTGTAAGTAGTTCGTGTGCGCGGGGTAAGAAACAAAAAAATGGGACTGAAAATTCTACATGCAAGCTTGTTTGATGTGAAGCAAAATGAAAGAAGAAGAATAGTCTACATATGTAGGAATTTTTCCATTTTTGGAAATCATATTGGTTTTGCTACATCTACCAATAAACTATGAATCCAAAACGAAAAAGTGCAGTGACATGTCAAAATACTAAGGTCATCAGTTTGATTTTGGTAACATTTCAGTAGGCCTATGGCGTTTATGCTTTATGGAAAAAAACGCACACAAAAGGGCTGCACACCTACAACAACATTTCATCGAAACAGAAATAAATAAATATTGATATACTTGCACGTCATAAAACATTTTACTTCTGCATTTCATAAGCTGCCAACTTCAAGGTTTGTTATTCTAAAAGTGTAGATGTGCTATATTGACATTTTGACAAGGTTTTTGCGTTTATAAAGTTGAACTCTCACGTTCGTACACATCAACAGTTATTCATCGGTTGTTGCAAATTGCAACGTCCCTGGACTCTCGACCTCTTCCAATTTTATATTTTGATCTAACGGCTTAATATTAATCTTCAAAGTTACGCATTTTGTGCTCATCTTTTCTCCGGTGCTATCAACACTGCCCACTATACACACAAGCAAACTTTTAAGCAATCTGCCATCAAAGAAAAAAACGTGTCAGAAAAGGCATTTGACTCGTACCATATCGTCGAAATAAACAACAGTGAGTAGTAAAGATATGCCCATTCATGTGCTCTCTCTCTCTGCGTGTTTCTTCTTACCTAACACTCATTTTCTGACTTGACTGAAGGACATATCAATTGGTCTGACATTTTACTTCTTTTAATACGTCGAAAAAGCAAACTTTTAAGCAATCTGCCATCAGAGAAAAAAACGTGTCAGAAAAGGCATTTGACTCGTACCATATCGTTGAAATAAACAACAGCGAGTAGTAAAGATATGCCCATTCATGTGATGTGCTCTCTCTCTCTGCGTGTTTCTTCCTACCTAACACTCATTTTCTGACTTGACTGAAGGACATATCAATTGGTCTGACATTTTACTTCGTTTAATACGTCGATATGCCCATTAGGCAATTTCAATGGATGATCACACGATGATGATAATCCCAATAATATTGCGTGAGCAAAGCAAGCGTAAATGCATTTCCCTCTTAAGAGCTTTATCACTTCGTGAAGGAGGCATATCAGCAAAAAAAAAACGAAAACGCATTAAAAATCTCCCCTGTTAAACAATTGAAACGGGAAGATTGGAAAATGAACAGAGGAAATGGAAAGCCAAATAAGGCAACAAACTCAAAGTGACATTGATAAGGCTTTGCATTGCATTGTACTCGTGTCTATTTTGGATGCTATCTCCAAAGTGTAATCTCAAAACAGAAAAAGTATATGCATACCTACCTACATATGATATGGTATTCTGTTGATTTGTACAATGTATTATTATGGTTTCATTTAAAAGCCCATTATTTTGCATCGCCCAGGTTGCAGAGGTTTCTTAAATTTAAAATACTACACAAAACCAGCAGTGTTATTTTATACGCAATTAGGAAGCATTTTTAGTGCAAATTGGTGTAGGTAATCTTTCATTACTAAAGGGAAAATTATGTACTTTCTCATGTCGAGATTAAAAATTAAACTATCAATTTTAAAACAATGTATGGACATAAACAAGCATTTTAAACTGATTAGCATATTTTTGCAACACAAAAATGTTTTTATAGCCAGCCACCCAAACAACCAAAATCAACCAACCACAAATAAATAATAGTAAAAAATGATTAGAGATCAGATGCCATTATTATCCCAATATATTAGCCGAGCAAATTATCTATTTATGCATGCATTTTCTATCTTATCTTGCAAGGAAATTGCAAGCTTTACAATCACCAGAAAATTCTTGATTAAGTCATCTTTGGTTTGGTGTTGTGCGGTGACGGGAGAGCGTAAAAAAGTTGCTCAGTTGGAAATCTAGTGTGTGCATTTTGTTTGAAATAATGGATGATACGATTAGACATATTATGATAATCGCTGTAAAATACATGAGCTTGTCGGCTTTCCAATATTATATTGTTCTTGCTCCTCATGAGCATCAATATCAGCAGATTTTTTCTTGTGGTCTGTGGGTCTAGAAGCAGTTTTCATTTTTATTGACAGACGACCGCGAAGTGGTAGTAGTATGCATAAAATATTACAAAGCCAGAAAAATGCATATACCATACCATGTGGCATGGCATGGCATGGCCTTTTCCCGATGCACACTTTTTCCTCTCTAGTTAAATACATCATCTTCTTCAACTTTGGTTTAATAAACATCGCTTATTACACTCTCATTCCGAATCATCATAAATCTTCGTGTGGGGTCTATATATAATAATATCATCAACATTGTGAGCATGCACATGTACATGATGGTGAGTAACTATCCATGTTAAATAACTTTTTTTT
>JAANSP010003491.1:0-11229 GCA_036850745.1 Homidia socia
AGCCGGCACTTTAACATGTATTTCCCTATACCTGCAGCTGGGCCACACAAATTTGGCCACTATAGTCCTGTCGCCACTATAACGAAGGCCCGTATACACAAGTTTGACTGTACTCTCCATGGTCTTGCAATCAATAGTAATAATGACCGTATCTGTTTTTCGTATGTAAAAATCCTTTGTTTGCTACAAAAACCAACAAACATGATTAACAACTGATAAAATATTAGTAATAGTTTTACAATGAGCTATTGCGTGTGTACATTGAAAAAAGTTGTTTGCCACATACCGCACCATCTTTACCGTCATTTTCTCCTGACACTGAAATCAAACAGGTGTAAAAGAACAAAGCCAGATAATATAATATCCTCATTTCAAATGGGAAATTACAAGCAATTTTTTAAATTATTTTAAACAGTAGTTTTTAGCTCCCAAACAGAAAGGTACGTTATCACTGCTTTGTTTAAACTGAAAAAAAAATTATATTGACTTTCCTTCGTATTATGTGTATTTTGCATTGTCGTTACACAACACAGATTACATATTGTGGTTGTCAGAGTCTATGGTTTTTGGCCAAATTTGGCATTCATGGAGGATACATTGTGTTTATGTGAATTTTTATAAGCAATATACACATTTGGTGTTTACTAGTTAATGCTTTGTTAGAATTTTATACGAAGAAAAGTAGAGACCATAAAGATAATATATGTTGTAATTATGAAAAACCAAACTTCCTGTGCTCGGTTACATCATAAAATTTAATGAGTAAATTTGAAATAAAGCTATATTCTGTGAACACTATTGATTCTAATTTAGATTTGCACTCTACGACATGTGTAATCTGCAGAAAAGCTTTTTTGTTTTTAGTGGGGTGTCACGAATTTTGCTAAAGTAGTTGGCCGCATTTTTAGTTAACTAACAATATAAAAAAGTGTAAAGATTACGGCACAATGAAATGCACATGTGTCACGTTGCAAATTTTACTAACTAATACAACGTAAAATTTAATATAATTTATCTTTTTCAAAGTTTCATCTTTAAGTAATACTTTGAGTTCTATTGTAAATTTTTAAAACGAAAAGACGAAACATTGTGGAGAATGCGATTAACTTGAATTTAAAAGCTGATTGTAAAAATCGGTTGAGTGCAATGATAATTGGTGGCCGATTTTCAAAAACGTTTTTTCATTTACATACACACTAAACCTCATCTGGCTCACACACTTAAGTCGCATCCCCTCCTTGTATGTGTTAATAAGGCGGATAGTTGAACAAATACAAAACAGACCAATCAAATTACATGTGTTTTCTACCGGCAAAGTTTGTTTCCCTCTAGAAGTTGAGACTTGAGCCTCCCGTCAATCATAACTTAGGCTAAAAAAGAATCATTTTGGAGTCATAAGTTATTTTTTCAGCTTACTGGAGTAAATGTTCTTTAATTCCCCCTCCGATTGCCGAAATGCTTCCCCCCTGGGAATAATGGTATTTACCAGGAAATATGGGAAAAAGAACAATTTTAGTAGATTGCTTGCTTCATACATATAATTATACAACCAAAGAATATCCTAAAATTCAATCATTACACCGTTTAATGATAGTTTTAATTTGATTTTAATTTTAAAACAGAAAATACTTGATAATTACTCCAATCATCCCACAAGAAATATATTTGACAACGAAGTGCTGGTGTAGCGTGTGCTTGCCCAAGAAAAACCAAGCTGGTACAAACAATTCCCTGTGTCATGCCTAACTTTTTAATTTAACGTTTTTGATTGTTTTGATTTTGAGAATTCTAGTTTAAAACACCAATTTCATACACTGCCTAGGTAAAAGGTTCTATGTTTGCGTTTTTTTAAAATTAAATACTAGCTCTCCACTTAATAGAAACATTTTCAATAAAATACTTGTCAAAGCAACTTCACAAAAATAATCATTTTGATTTTGATTTTCTAGCATTTCGGTTAGCAAGTTTGGTCCGAGCTTGGAATTCGAAAAATAAGTTTACTTTTAAGTTTTAAAACATTAAAATCTTGATATAATGAATCTTAATTGCCCTCAATGTGAAACTCAGTTTCTAAACATGTACTAGCTCATCCTGTTAATCACCTCATCGTTAACCATCATAAGAATAAAAAGTAACTGCCCAGAAAGCGCTTGTCTGAAACCTGGCTTTTCGCAACGATATTGCTTACAATTTGTAAACTATTCGTACTTTAAGTTTTTCGATAAGTACGTTCAGATAAGTTTAATAAGTTTGAAAAAATGCTGAAACTATATTGTTACTGTACAATTTAGCGTTCCAAAGAAAGCTATTTAAAAAGGGATACACAAATCATTTGCTAAATATATCGTTTTCGGTACATACTTCATAAAAACACACATCGTACTCTTACTGATTACTAAATTGATTATTTATTTATGTTTTAAAAACTTGAAATGCATAAAAGTAATGTTTCCCAAATTTCCCAGCAAAATCATTATCACCCCTTATTTCTCAACATACTTCAGAGCTGGCAATTACCACTTCGGAACAATGATTTTATCCCATACTACTGGGATATTTTCACGACCGATTTTACGAAATTTGAATCCTTTTGAAATTATTTACACTGTAAGCGCAATAAAATCTGAACTTCAATAGTTTTTTTTATTTTTTATGTGAGCCGAGCAAAAAGGTTGCTGTTATCAACTGTCTTAGAAATTTACCGGAACATAAATTTGAAAATAGCACAGAAAAGCTATAATCGAGTTTTCTTTCTCGGGAATAGCCATTCAGTATTAGTCGTTTCAGGGTTTTCAATAAATTACGTATATATTTGACAATATATTGAAGTGTAGGTTTTATATACATGTTTTGTAATTCATAATTTGATAGTTAACAAATGACATTTTTGTCACCATTTGCATAACAAATTCCAAAAAATTTGATCCTGTCAGTATGAGTGATAGTTTTAATTTTGGTGTATCATTTTTTCACGTACAAATTCCGAAAAACGTATTCATATTGTGATACGTAATATTTTCTTAAAATTTTACTATAGCCTAAAAAAGTATTCCTAAATTTTAATGTGCGCATATTAATCAATTAATTTATAACATATGAAAATTTGTATGAATATATGTATAAAATATGTATAAGAATATGTCATGTTTGTGCAATTTCCTATCGTAGGTACAATATCGACAATAAGCCAATATTATTATTATCTAACTCATAATGATAGGTTAGGTTCACTACGGTCTATTAAAAAATAACCGTCCAAAACGTTAATTTATTAATGTAAATTCTGATTACAGCTGCAAACACAGTCTCAAACACTTGCGCTTTGCTTTGTTGAAAATTAAACAAGCACGTTGGTTACGTAAAAGTTATCTGAAATCATGCGAAATACACTTATGCCTGTTGGAAAATAGGACACGCCACAACTCTGTCAATTGCTTTTTGTAAATGAATGGAGATAATCTCGTTGGACATTTCATGATAAGAGCATGGCCCAGAAATAATAAAAAATATTTTGAAGTAGACTGAGAACCAAGTCTCTTTAAATACGTTTAACCTACTTATACAAGTTGTAATACTAATGCAGTTATGGGCATCGCTACCAGCAATTGTTTAGTTGGCCTCCAGTGAGAATGTTCGGTGCCCGAAAAGTGTAAACATTACATAATAATTTCAGCCTTTTCATTTAAAAACAAATTTAAAAATGAATCTTCTTAGACCCAAAGTAAATTTGTATTTCTTTTATCTCGCAGCTATTAATTTTATGGCTAGCTCTACTTTATCATTAAAAAGTATTAGCAGCTCAGCTAGTTTTCGTAATTTGGAAAACCCTCCAAATAGAACCATAAACTACGAATCTTTTAACAATGTAAATACTATTGCACGCTGTGGCGAAACGCATCACACCAACACCGGCAATATTTTTTATAAGCCTTTTGAGCAGGTTTTAGCAAATGAACGATGCGCGTGGATAGTTGGTGTGCCAGGAGCAGTTGCTTACAGAGTTAATGTTGAATACCTTGGGGCCCCGACCAATCAACCTAACAGCGGACAGAAACTGGTACTAACTGGAGTTCAATACAATGGTGCTGATCCTCCTATTCTCACGACATACTCTCCGTATGTGTAAATATATTCAATAAAAAATATTTAAAAATTAGGACTTTCTAACGATGATTTTTTTTAAATTTTTTTACTTATACAGTACCGAAGCTGGATCTTTGCTTATAAATGATGCAAATGCATTTGTTGTCACTTTTCAATCTTCTACAATGAAAGAGCTGGGCACTGGCTTTTATCTGCAATATGAAGACACTCAGATAGGAAACATTTCTAGAACTTCTATTTCCTCAGTGTATCACGTATTTGATTCTCCCTTGTTCAAATTCAGGCACCCACCAACAGAAACCACGTACACAGATAATGAGCTTTCCGTTTTTATTTTCCCACCTGGCAATAATATATACACCAATTATTCCAGCAATATTTATTATCAGCAAAATGGAATTCAGTCCGATTGTAGGGATTCGCTCTTTGTTTACACTTTCAATGCTAGCTCAGACTCTTCTATGAGTGTCTGGCAAGATGAGAAAAGGTAAAAGTCACAAAATTTTGAATGCACTTTAACATTTTAATATAATCATAAGTTGTTTACATTCCAATTTTTCCCAGAATTTGCGATGACATTCATTTCCAGCACGTTCCGTACAGCGATATGGTACTTATTTTGTTTCAGTCGGATTTGGCAACTGTGGGAAATGGATTTTGGTTTTGGTATACCGGTTGCTAACGCATTTACAGATTCGCTTGAACTATAATTGTGTTTGGGGACGAATTTTGTTTAAGAATAAAAGTTGTAGCTTATATTCTTCTGGATTTGCAAAGTAAAATTGTTACAAAAATTTGTTTGCCTTCTTTAACATTACGCATTAAGCCTCAATAATGCAAAATAAATTTGGATTGTTAATTATGCTTATTTTCATTGATGTGTATTTACAAATATAGAATATTGAAAAGCTGCCAATAAAAAGGAAAGGTCGTATAGTAAAATTAAACATTAAGACCTTATAGCTGCTAACTCGTAGGCAAAATTTATATTATAATTTATTTTCTGTCACAAGTAACTGAAGATTTGAAAAATAAATCATTTGAATTGCCATCAATGTCATGCGCCTTCAATTTGCCATAACAAAATTTGCTTTTAATTTTTGTCAAGCAAAAATTTCAAAACAGCAAGATCAAGACAAAAATAGGTATCCAATTGGGGTTTGCGGCCTAAAACTGGTAATTTAAGTTATTTTACGTTGAAAATTGCCGTGATCCAAGCATACAATGAATTTTTTTGCGACCAGTCGATAAAAATTATATTTGCTACCACTCGGTAAAATGCATACTTACTAACATTTTGAAATTTATCTCTTTCGATATCTTTACTTACAATCGAAACGATACAAACGAATATAGAGCAAACTTTGTCCCAAAACAACAAATGCTTGTCATTGGTGCTGATAAAATTGGCCCTGTCCAGAGATAACCTACTTATTTGATTGGATCTTGATTCAAATTGTTTTTATTGAAATAGTCATTTTCGGCTCGGAAAAAATGGAATCTGCTCGCTTTATTACTTAATTTGCTCGGAAACCATCTTTTCCGACAAAATGCATGCATTGATCCGAATTTACTTGGAATTTCAGGAAAATTGGTCGAAAAATGAAACACCTGGTTCAAGTATATATATTGTTATGCACTTAATCGATGCCTCAGTTTAAAATAATCTTTGCACGAATTTATTGCACAAGTATGCAGTTTGCATATGTAATCTAAATTTGTTTCACCACCAGCTGGTCGATAGCAATTTTGTTTTGCTCAGATAGGTTTACACGAGTATAATTATTGCAACAACCTGTCATCCCTGCAAATTTACTTTCAAACATTAAAAATTCAGCACAAGAAAACTTGTCTTGTGCTTGAAAATTTTAAATAATGAGACTTAATATTTCAAAAATGATTGCTTTGGCATGGATAGTTCATAGATTTTTTAACTAAGTCCACTGCAGTGAATATTACTTAAAATCGGTTCGAAACAAGATTTAAGCTCTCAAAGCTCAAAAAAACAACCATGTTAAAATAATCCGCAGCGCTCTTCTGTATACGCCGTCTAGCAGACAAACTCAAACCTATTCGTCAAATATGTTGGGAAATTTGAAAAACTTATATTTATACCTATCTCTATATTTTTATAGTCATATTTATATAAACATATTCTTAGCAAAGTAAAGTGCTATCAATCAGTTCGTACTAAAAATGAAAACGCATAATATTATCTACACAGGCTGCCTATCTTATGCAAAACAATACGCGCAGAGATTAAATTAAAACAGATGTGATATATATAACATACTTAAAAAATGGAAATAAATTAAAACAGAAGTGATATATATATCGGACTTAAAAAATGGAACAGTTTTAGCAGGCATTTGTTTTCCCAGCAATTATCATATAATTCCGAAAAACTTCATGGCGGATGATTTTTTAGAGAAAAATATTGTTTCTGAGCAAATTAAATGCTGCAGCGAAAATATCCATTTCACTCAGAGTCGACTAAATGCTTGCCATTCTTTATTTACATGACCTGAAACAATATCATACAATCAATATCTGGGACACAAATATGCCTCAATACAACATAAAGGGAAATTACAGTAAACAAGATAATGATTATATTTAAACATTAATAAATATTGCAATTACTTTGAATGAAGAGAAAACAGCTTTATTACCAATTGAAGTTTTGACCAAAAACAACGGCAGAACTTTTCATAAAGAAATAAATTTTAAATATTATAGAAGAAAAACCAAGGAATATAATTTAATTACAATGGTTGAGGTCAAAGATTTTATGGCATTATTTTTGTTGGCCATTTTCCATACTCCTATATTTTCAATGGAAGCCCAAACTCTGGAAGGAAGTAGTTTATCTGATAATATATTAAATGCTGAAAGTAAAGTACAGTGCGGTGGAGTATTCAATGGAACGAATAGTGGATTTTCACACAAGCCTTTTGAACAGGTACTGGAGCATGAACGGTGCACATGGGTGATTGGCGTGCCAGACGCAGTTGGTTACTTGATTGACATTCAGTTTCTCGGCAGTCCTACAAATCTAGCGGGAAGTGGACAGGAGTTAATCTTTACAGCGATTGCACATGCTAATCCACCAAAATTACTGACCTACAAACCGTAAGTAAAATGCAACTAAAACGATTTATATTTACAATTATTTATTCTCTTTCTAAATCAAGTAATTGCTTTGACAGTACAAGTACCGGTCATATGAGAGTTGATGATTGTCATATAATTATCGTTACATTTCACTCATCCGTAAAAAACACCAGTTTAAGTACCGGATTTTCTATTCGATATGAAAGTTTTAATGTCGGAAATCTAACAAAAATATCTCCACTGACAACACACCATATACTTGAGGTTCCAACGTTTGATTTTATCTACCCAAGAACTGAAGGCACAAACTACCAAATATACGAGCTTGCAGCCTTTATTTTTCCTACAATAGATAATATTTATGCTGGCAGAAGCAAGCACCTTTTGTACCATGAATACAGAATAGAAGGGAATTGTGCTGACGCACTGCACGTATACACATACTCTGCAAACACCCCGACAGAAACTGGCAAGTGGGAAAACAGCGGAAGGTAACATATCACTTTAATTTTATTGCTACTAAACAAACGTTTTGAATGCTTAAAAATTCCATAAATTATTTGCCATTTAGGTTGTGCGCAGGTGGTACAGGTACCACTCGTTACATCCCACACGATGACATGGTGTTAATCATATTTACTTCGGATCATCGATATCAATACGATGGAATTGGATCCTTTACAATTATGGGCTGCTAAATTTTCATGGCAGGTGGCCTTCCTAAATATTAGTTAGAAAATGTTTACAATAATAAAAGATAATAATAATACAGTTGCGTCCAGTCAAATTGCTTCATAATTTGAACAAAAACTCAACTCGCACCGTGCACGTTACAAAAATTACGTAGGTGATAGGATTAAAAAATATGAATACCATGAGAATTCATTTCACATATCTTAAATATGTTCCAAACTTTTTTAAATGGCTTTTTAAAAATTTATATACAAAATGCTCATTTGCATGCATTGACAACCAGCGTGATTTAAAATGATAACTGCTGGTTAAGCGAATTACTTTATTAATCTAATTTTTAGATAAAATAAACTATAACATGCATTTAAACAATCTTAACTAACATCATTTCTACGTTCACTGGGGAAACAATTTATTGTATTTTATTATTTGTAAACTTTTCTCTGTCAATTTTTGCCATTGCGTGGACAAGTCGACGGAATGTTTTAAAATACCAATATTATAAGTATCTGATCACCAATTTACCAAACGATAGTGCTTATATTTAGAATAAGACAACTCATTTAGTCCCAATTCCTCTTAACAATACCTCTGTAAGTTACCATAGATTGTGTTTAGCATTTATTGCATATGATAGGTTCATACATTGTAGTAAATTGAGTTCCTAAATGACACGACTTCAATACAAAACTGCGCCTAAACAAAAACCTTAGTTGGACTATGTATGTTAGAGTTAACGTTTATTTCGTCCTTTCCAGAGATGGCAAAACTGCAGTTTTGGAGGAAAAAACCACTGGTCTGGTCTTTAAAGGTTTTTAATGGTTTTTAACGGTTTTTAATAGTATTTTGGGGTCAAAATGAGACTCCCGCCTAGAATATTTACTCGATGGGTATATAGCAATGCATTTATATTTGATTTTTGACCATTTTGACCGTTAAAACCACAAATCTGAGCTACAAGCGCCCCCACTAAAAACGGTCATTTGGTCTGGTCAAAACCATTTTTGACCAAACCATATTTTTGACCAGCTGCCATATCTGGTCCTTTCCGAATGTTGCAAATGATTATATGTCGTTACATAATCATAAAAATGGAAAATTATGCACAGAAACTTCGAAAAATAGGTGATCGTTCGATTTTGTCGCAGTCACAGCTTAATGTTTTTGAACAAATTGAGTAAATCTTTAAATATTTAATAAATACGTTTGAAAATTTCCAAGAAGGGTACATATTTACATAATGTCCAAATCGTATCCTACTAAAATGTTGGGCTGATTTCATGGAAGCCAAATGAGAAATCTGTGAAAACCCCAAGGGATAGTTTCCCTTTAGGACATTCTGTATAGTCGGGAGCCAACCAAAATTTATTAACGAAAAATTACTTAATGTAAACTTTTAGCAGAAAATCTCCAGAAAAGAACATGTTATCAGCAGAATTTGCATTTAAGAGAACGGCAATTTAACCGAAAAATTAGCATAGAAAAGTACTTAGCCGAAAAATGAATATTTTCGACTACTATCAAAAAATTCCAATGTTTTTTAGCAGTATATGAGCAGCTTTTCACACCTAAGCACTCGGAATGACATCAATTTCATTTACTTTTTGCTACTGCTCGAGAAACAACGTTATTTTTTCTGCCTTCATCATGGAAAGCGAGAGTGTTTTAGTATCCATAATAATCAATCAGAATCAGTAATTAAAAGAAGAGAAACCAGACCTTAATTGCAACATGAAAATATAAGTTATACATATTGAACAAGGTTTACAAAGGCACCAAATATTACCACTGCCGTGTAACTAGTATTCGCAGTAGATTATAGATTTAGATTATGCACTTGTTCAGCTAATAGTACGAATAGAAGCAACAACTTCAAACAGCTCAAACATTTAGTACAGCTAGTGTGGTAGCGAAACGTTAGAAGGAAAGCAAAGAAAACAGCTTCCACGCATGTGCCTTCACAGATCTCTCCAATTAAAACGTGCAATTAAAATAAACGCTTAAGACTAAATGATTTTCGAGTTATGTACAAATACTATTATTGATTATGCATTGACATGAGTTTGGGGAAATAAAATTGTTTGTTTTGTTCCAATATTCGGCTAATACTCCTTTAGGCTAATTATTTTTTCGGTTAAGTAACCATTATATTGCATGGACATTCTTTTCTAAACCTTTTCTGTTATAGAAACTTTCTGCTAAAAAATTTACATTATGTGACTTTCCATAAATTGATTTTTTGAAGATCTGATCTACACCCGTGTAGTCACAGGGTGCGTTGGAAAAAATACTGGATAGGAAAAAGAAGGCAGAGGGAGATAATTAGTCTCAAAATATGTGGATCCCGATCCATTAAAATTCCATGAAGCAGCTTGAAGGTCGGTGGGTTTTTCTGCTTTAATGAAACATTTGATTTTTTAATTTTGAAAAAGAAAAAAAATGACTAAGAAGAGGTTTGAAATAGTGGGGTCTATTGAACCTAGTACTAAATCTAAGCCAAACCACTAATCACATCTGTTATTGAGAAGAGAGGAACAAGGACGCACCACCACTTTACAAAACCCTATACTTGTGAATTGGCCAATCAGGAAGGTAGCTTATTTCCAAAATTGTTAAACTTTTGTCATTTTGTTCGCTGCGATTAACTGTTGTTATTTCTATTTCTGATATGAGCGAAATAAAATTGTTCTGGTAATATCGATTAAATTAAGGCGAATAATGTCGATGATAAGTACTGATGATGTTTAAAAATTAGGCATTCGGGACTGAAGTTGTAATAAAATATTCACTTACTCTACGATGCTACTACATGAAGGTATGCAAATTGAGCATTTTCGTAATAAGATAGGGATACTCGGCTTTTTACCTTGTTGGAAATGCAAAATTTTACAAGTACTTATTGGAAATACTATTTACTTTGCCTTTGCATGGCTATTTGCACATGTAAGCTTGTATTTGCAGTTTTTTTCGTCTAAAGAGATGTCCATTCTGTCATGCTAGCTTCTTTTAACTACTTTTCAACAGTATTAAATATTTGAGCTTGTAGTTGCAAAGAAGTCGTTGTACGTGCAAGTGTCAAGCCAAAGAACAGCCTGTTCTGGTTTAGTCACTGGAGTTATTTCATGGTTTTTCTCTTGTTTACCCACCTAATGACACATTTTTTAGAGCTCAACCCTAACATTTGAATAACGTTTCCAAGAACTGGTTTAATGTTGAGGTTGGTGGTCGTTGTCGCCGAGATGTCTCTCATTGGTGTGGCTGTGATGCCTATGTGTCCGAATGGACGGTGGTGATGAGAACCTGAGAGACATCAGAGGT